>JAYJMA010010106.1:0-12716 GCA_036873895.1 Parotocinclus cabessadecuia | reverse complement strand
ATAGATCTGAACCAGCTGTTTGTTATTTGAAAGGAAACATGGCCCAAACAAGAGAGTTGTTAATTAAAACAATGGAGAAGGATTATAAACCGTCTTCAAATAGATCCAAAATGGAGTACGGCAAATTATTTTGGTTATTTCCAGTCAAATGTGTAGAAATTAATGATTGTGCAAATTAATGATTGGATGAAAGCGATATTCAGTGATGAATCATAAATTGGCCAAGGAGACAATGCTGGACCTTTATCTAGTGATGTTAGAATAAAGTATGTAAAGAATTTAAAAAAGACCCAATTATGATACGGGCTTGCATTTCAGGGACTGAAGGAGGTTGTCATTGTTAGCTCAACAGCTCAGCCCATGTGCTCACAGAAATTATGGCATCTTCTCCGGATGCTTTTCAGAATGGTAATTCATCTTGCACCCAAAGCTTTACTTCAGGAGAGGTACAGCCATTTAACGATATGCTCAGCAACCAGTATGGATCTGATTCTGGATCTCAAAGTGTAAAATCTTGCAAGCCAAGCAACTGGGTGTCAAAAACCCAACAGGGGCAGCCTGGCAGCAGAAGGACTTGAACCCTAAACCATAGTCCGTTACCTCATGGTCCAGTACCTTTTTTATTTTCTGTGCATCAAATAATTCAGGCTGTCCTATTAGCCTAACGAGGAATAACAGTGGTAATTGTCATTTCTTGCTGATGGTTCCATATCTTTTCCTTGTTCTTAAAAACTATGACAAAGCCAAAATGTTCATCCATTAAACAAAATTAGTTTGCTGTCAAATCAGTAATTTGTTTATTTGTTATAAAGTAAAAAACCTGGATGCTCATCCTTGAAGTTTGCTGGTTCCTACCTAGCTGCTTAGATCAGACAAGCATTGACCAAAATTTGGGCACATCATGTTCTTTCTGCTGCCCTTTCTCTCTATTTACTCTTGAAAACAGCCAAAAAATGTAAAAAGACATGTTAGTTGAAGTCACATTTACTGAAATCATTTTAACAAACAGATAAATAAATATATCATGAGCAATAACTTTCCGTTTTTAAAACATGATTGCAGAATTCCATTGTCTTGGTTTGCTAAGAAACTCAGATTCTAATGGACAATGCCTCTGTAACTAATATACATACATTACATATTATTACAGATGAACCGATCTGTGAACAAGAGCGTCTCACATACAGGTTACAGCGTGCCAAAAAGGTCAACATGGAAGTGTCCTGGCTGAGCATACAAATGGACAAACCGCTAATCCACGATGTTCTGAACATTCCCCATATAAACCCTGGTCACTTTATTGGGTACACCACCTTGTCACTCACTCATTGTCCATTTGATCATTTCCACTTACCATATGCACTTTGTAGTTTTACAATTATAGATTATATACAGACTATAGTCCATCCGTTTCTCTACACACTTTGTTAGTCCCCTCCGCCCCCCCAGGTCTGAATGGATCAGACACAGCAGTGCTGCTGAAGCTTTTAAACACTTCGGTGTCATAGCTGGACTGAAGATGGCCCACCAATTGCAAACGTCCAACCACCAGCATCCTGTAGGCACAGTAAGTACACACTGGATTTAAAAACTCCTGACCATTACAGAACACTATAGTCTGTAATTGTAGAAATACAAAGAGCTTCTATATGGTAAGTGGAACTGATAAAAATGGACAACGAGTGTCGAAACATGGAGGTGTATCTAAGTGACCAGTGAATGTACGTTTCACATAGTGAGTTCACAAGTTGTCTGAATCACTTCATGTCAAACCCCTGAAATCTACATGTCTTGCCTTGACAGTATTGAAATGTCTGACTTACCAATAGAACAAACAAGCCCAAAGACGAATGGACAGGTATGAGAGGCAATATAATCATCTAGGATAAAACCCATCATGCTCTCATCATACATGTACTCCCCATTTAATGAAGGTCCAACTTACAATAATTTGTTTAAGTTGGGAATCCGATAATTAACATAAATACACATTCAGCAGAAATCATCGTTTATTATTCTCCCAGGGAAGCTTTCGCAGACAAATACTGTCCCGGACTGGTTGTGAACCCACCCTTAATCAGGTAAACATTCCCATGTAAAACATGATACAATAATGGCCTACTTCTTAACCAGTGCCTTAACGTGTGAAAATCACAGACATGTCCAGAGAGCAAGGTGTGAACATGACAGGCTGGAAAGAGCCAAATGTTACTGTATATTTCTCACCAAAACTAGATCCACTGCTTTTCTGCAGAAGAGAGGAGATTACAAGAAGCCATCACTAGTCATGCTGGCCACAGTGGACAAGAACACTCAGCCAAGAGAACCGATAAATAACAAGGACAGGAATCATATTCAAAGCTAAATCAACTCCAGAGACATACATTAAATGTAATAATATTCAAGAGTGCAAGAGACATTCTGGTGCAAAATGAGTTCTGCATTCAAAACAAAAAGCTTCTCCTAATACCCATATTCTGAATATAATGCGTTCAGTTCAGGAGTCTTTTAAAAATCAGGGTGGACCCCACGTGGTCATTTGTTTGCTGGAGTTGGTGGTCTCGTTCCTTCTTGCTTAAACACAGGGCTGGACAGAACAATTCAAAATGGCTGCCTATGAAACCGTACGCTGCTGTACACAGTGCTTAAGTTTCTGCACCCGGTACTGCAATGATGACACACACAGATTTATACAAAAGAGGCACTGTGCTGTAATGAGATGTTTTGGGCAATATCGCTATATAATATCTGTATGACAGTCAAGGTATAAAACAAGATGCGAGGTTGCTCTTATGAGAAAATAAATAATTGGACATTTTATACTTGCAGTACTTTGTGCTAAAATCTTAGGCCACCATTAGCAATGGTATAGTGACCATGTATCCCTATGGACCCACTTGGATTCGTCACTCCATAATCCTTTTTTCCACTGATCCTTTCCTTTCCACCCCGTCTCCCTTCCAAACAGTCGCTACCCCCATAAAAAGACCATTACCGATCAAGCTTCTTCATTACATTTAGCAGATGCCCTTATCCAGAGCGACTTACAATTAATACAATCTTACATTCCAAGCAGTTGTGGGTTAAGGGCCTTGCTCAGGGACCCAACTGTGGCACATGTGGGATCTGAAACCTGGACCTTCTGGTCCATAGTCCAGTACCTTAACCACTAGGCCACCACAGCCTTCTTTAGACTGTTGTAAGGTCAACTTGGAATCCTGATGAAGCTTGCTGTGTTTCCCCCCCCCCACTTTTTCAGACTTTTCTTCAGTTTTTTAACGCGTTAATGAATATTTAATTATTTTTTTCTGACTGTATTCTAATTAAGATAGCGAAAACATATTATATATGGTCATTATACCATTGCTAAAGCAACTAATCTAATGGTGGCCTTTTGCACAGTACAGTTACATGCGTTTCCTGTAATGCTTTATTTATTAACCAACAATTAAAATGTATTATCGTGCTGTGGAACATTTTCAGTATAAGGATTTAATTTTCTTTTCAACCTTCATGCTCTCTAAAATGCACCTCTCTGTCTTTGTCTCAGTGAACAGCTTGGCATTTGAATGTGCCATGTTTCAGTCAGCCTACATTACATGATGCGTAAAAAACATCCCTGCGATGCAGATGCTGATAAATAAAGGTGAATAACGTATATCAGAATTAGTGAGTGTGTGATTTGTCTTGTCAGAGCTGTGCTCCTCTGAAACCTTCTGACTGATCAGAAATGAGAAACTGTCGCTTAAATGGGAGTCATGATATCAGATCAGAACATTATGTATATAGGTACAATATAGAAGTAGAATTATTTTGCCTATACGTGGTTTATAAACAGATTTTGTACATCTTACAGTTTAACAGAAACACGTAGCTGTACTTCTAAACACCAAATCATACCATTACGGTTCTCATCGTACTGGTCGGTCTGCTCTGGTCCAGTTCAGTTGTCTACTGCAATTCTGCAAATGAAACCTAACGTTACCATTATCTTTTCTATTTTCGGCGGCACACCCGCCGATGATGATAGCACTGGATTACTTATGCTCATCATCAATAGAAATTATTTAAGAACTTTGTTCTGGCACATTGTAAGTAAACCTAATATCATAAAATATTGCGATATATCGTAAAAATGTCTTCAAGTACGGTTGTCGTATTGCCCACCCCTTCTAACGAGCATGCGTGAAACGGTGGACACGTCGTTTTCCATCGTCTTCTTACAAAACGTAACCTGGAATGTCATGTCCTACGTTCTCATGGTATCAACAGGCATTATTAATAGAAATTACAGCGTACAGAATGAGTCGTTTTTACATGAATGTCTGGACGGCGCCTACATGCTGCAGTGCAAACAGTCGTTTTAAAGGTACAGAGCTTGTTTGGTCTTAATATCAAGAATTTTAGATCCGGGTGGGAGGTGAATCGTTAACAGAACAGCGAACTGGACTTATGAAGAACGGATGAGCAGAGAAATCTCTGAGTCCAGCCCTTGATGAACACTGGTGCCGATTGCTAGCGCATCACTCGGCACCCCCGTGTACTGACACGTGATCCACCGATTCACGCTCGGAGTCAGACTCAGTCAGGATCGGCGCCAATTCCTGCTGGCACAGAGAGCAGGAATGACACACAGGAAAGATAATGAACCTCCTTCCTCTCTAGCACAAACAGCTTCCTGGAGATGAAGCAATGAAGCAGTTCATTTCTTGACGGCCTGACGGTAGCTGTGTCTCTGGCCTTGGCCGTTGCCTGTCCCGTTGCCTGTGCTCGCAGGAGGCTTCTCTCTGGTGCTGCAGGTGCCACTGCTCTCCTGGAGGCTGGGGCTGGACTGCACCCTCTGTAGAGAGCCCTCATCTAGCAGCATGGCCTCAAACACGGAGAGATCGTCGTTATCGCAGCGCTGCTTCGCTCTCAGAAGCATGCTGTACGTCTCGTAGCGCGTTTTCTGACGGAGAGAGAAGACGCATTCCTGTTACGATCATGGTATTGAGCAGAAAACTACACAAGGCTAGATATGATTTTTAGATGTAAACAATTACCACAACCAGTTACTGTGGTGCCTCGGTACTCGTCGTTAACACGCTCAAGAAGCCGAAACTGATGAGTACCAAGAAAATATGTCCCATAAGGAATAATGTAAACTGAAATAATTTGTTTCAGACCATCAGAAAGGTCCCTATAAAGTTTAACACTGTTAATACATGCGTTCATGCTGGTCGCCTCACACATGGGGTTCACATTCAACATTCAAGCGATGTAATGTGAATAAAAACATGGACCCCTGCCATGTACATTGTGCCATGCCTTTGTTTTGGGCATGACAGGGCACACAGGAATGATTGGTCATGAGACCAGTGGGATGGGAGGCTTGTCAGAGTGCATAGGCAACATTAATCCTTAGCCAGCCCTACTATGGATACCCTGGGATTCGGAAATAGGCTCCGGACACCCCTTATGACCATGAGCAGGATAAGTTGTATATAATAAAGAAGCAAATATGTAAATTAATAAATACATTTATATGTTTCTCTGTGTCAAAGGCATTAACCTTATCATATCTAAACCTATTTTATTACATAACATAAATCTAATCACAACTACTTCCATTTTCTAATGTTATCTTTCATATCTAATTTTTCAGGGGGTTCTCAATCTTGTGTCTATATAATTGAACGCTTCAGGACGTAGAGATTAGGCTGATTTTACAGTTCTGTCTCTTACCTCGAACTCCAGATACTCTTCCCTGAGCCGGTATTCCTCCAGCTCACGACCTTTGACTTTTCGGTCTGGAGGGTAAGAGCGTAGCTCAGCCAACTCAGTGGAGGTGGAATGAAAACGGGCCTCGTGAGCTTGTACCTGTTCCTCCTGCACACAGTTTGAAAGTTAACTGCATATCCAAACCCCTTCAGAGCACCGAGTGATGCCCGTTATACACGATCAGAACTGTATCGGGATAAGCCACATAAATACACGTTTAAATGCAAGACACATTTAAATCAGATTTAAATCCGATTGTTCAAGTCACTTGCTGGCATCTTCCACATCAAACTTGATTTATTAAAGGGTGAAAATGCCACACTATTCGCCCTCGGTTCGATGTTTAAACTCACTGACCAGTCACTGTTGCGCCTGCTGTTGGCATGGCAACAATAAAGCTGACTGATCGCATTTGAAACAGATGATTCGGACAGACATCAGATCAGCTTTTTACCAATGAAGATGTACTATATATTATGCGTATTTTTTGTAATTGCACAGCTCGGCCACTAGATGGCAAAGTTACCTGGGTAATTTACGGTATCGAAAGAAGAAATAAGACCAAAAACACTGTGCTTAAGAGTTAGAGAGAACCTATGGCTTTATCACTGCACGTGTAGCTAATTTGTTAATTTAAAATAAAAAAATGAACAACTTTGCATATTTGTGATTTTTTTTTTTACCTGAAAATACCATGTCTCCGATCTAAAGAAAACTACTAGCCTGTAATGTGTTAAAATGAAAACTCTTCGAGACACACAGATTATTAAATAGAGAGAAGTTCTCAGAATCAAATGAATGTCTTTTCTGTAGGACATAACTGCATATAGAAGGTAATTATGTTGAACAGCTGTTGTAAAATGTATTTTACTACACATCATACAGAGCAGGGCAAACAAACCTGTTCGCTGTAACAGGTGCACCACTGCTCTGTTTGATATAATAATTATGAGGCAGAGTCTACAGTAAAATGCATTTCCCTTTTTCCTGCTGAGTAAGTTGAACCAGGCAGTGAAATTACAAAATAATCTTTTTTTGTGTGTCTAACTTGTGTAACTTCCTTAAGTACAAACGCACGTGGTTCAGATCTTATCAGGATACAATCCAGACACAAGAAACATAAAAACATCAACTGCATCCTTATGACCTTAATACAGTTTAATGATCTGACCTGTGATAGTTTGGAGGTGGAGCCTGGCAGCAGGGGGCGGCTGAATTTCTTCTGTGAGCCAATAGCAGCTGGGAGGGGCGGGGCAGAAAACATGGCAGCAACTGTATTGATGCGAGTGATCCAAGACTGCATTTGTTCTGCGTTCCTGTGCGCGCACAATGCGCACACCCACACCCACACCCACACACACACACACACACACACACACACACACACTTTACATGTGTAATAACCACAACTTGCACTTAAGGAGCCTTGTTCAGGGGCCCACCAGTGGCAGTTTGGTAGTTGTATACAGAACTCAGGACCTTATGGTCAGTAGTTCAGTCCTTTCCCTGCTGTGCCACCACAGTGTGGCTGTGTTTAACTGTTGCTATATTTAAATCCCCTTCGATTCTGCAACAGGACCTTGGAGACTTGAGATGTTACGTCTGCTGGACTGCACTGCATGTTTATGTAAGGTTTTTAGCTATTACTTGGCTCATATCTAACTCCTATTTACCGTAGCTATTCCTAGAAGCGACTGGCTTATCTCAGTCCAAGGTGTACACACTCTGGGGAAAAAAACCTTTTAAATCATTAAATTCTACATGGATGGCAGTATTCCTATTCTAGTATCAGAATAATTACAGAAGAGACACACCTCATTCAATAAAATAAGCTACTAATTAGGTGATCACCTGAAATGAACCCTACTACTGAGCAGTTTTTCCTGTCCACTGTCGCCCCAGGCTGGCTCAAATTTGGGATTTTCCTTTTACGATAATATAGGATTGTAAGGCTGCTTTTAGACAATGCTCCGTTGTAAAAAGCGCTTTAGAAATACATTTGAATTGAACTGAACTGAAACGAACAACACAAATGAAAACATGAAACATTTCTGCATGTTCCAAAGTTAAAACATTATTGGTTGGTCGATCTTCTGAAAACACTGCATCTTCTTATCTTGTCATTTCACTCATCTTCTTCTTGTATTTGCAATTTTCGGTAACTTAAAGGTTAAAGAATAAAACAAAAAAGCTCAATTTAACTTAAACACACACAGTACCTACAAATCCACAGCTCACATAAATTAGAGGTCAATTTAAAATGAGAAATCCCATAATGAAATATCCCCTATGTTTTTGTGAGCAGTGTAATAAAACCAGAAAAAAACGGTAGTGGTCTTTTAATGCTCAGTCTGGTTGATTTAATGTGTCCTAATGGTGATTTTTCTGTTTTATTCCTTGATGTTTCTGAACATAAGCTTAACGAAGCTTGTACTAAATCCTTAATTTCCGTCTGTAAGACCAAAGCTGGGCGCTTTCTCACATGATCTTCTCCTGGCCTGTCCAAAAGCAAGGAGCAGCTAAATCGTCTTCACAAGTTCAGCGTTTGTGTATAACGTCGCCTAACACTGAGCATAATTTGTAGAACAATGGTAGCTATACTGTATATGTACAGTCCTGCGCAAAAGTCTGAGACCAAGAATAAATTTGTTGTCTTAGCAGTGGTATAATGACAATTCTATAACACATTTTTGATGATTGGATTCATTATTCCATACTATTCTTTTCCACTGATCATCATCTAAATCTTTTGTCAGCTTTAGCCTTCCTACCTGTTCCCCTTTCGAAAAAAAGCTACCCTTCCAAAAACACCATTCCTGATCAGGATTCCTCAGACTGTCGAAGTCATGGCATGCCATCCTGCTGAATCTGCCAGACGCTGTGTAAGGGGAGGAAACACTTAATTCTCACCGCTGGAGCCTACAGAAGCCGATTTCCCTTACTCTCTTCTTCGCCAATATTTTATACAATCTCTTTGTATTTTCAGACCTGCTAAATCAATGGTATATAATCTAATGGTGCCCTAAGACTTTTGCACAGTGCTATATAAACATATACAGTCTCCATTATTAATTTATGCGCATTATTCGAAATATCTAACTATACAGGTAAAGCACATCTACTGCATTTTAGATTCAGCCCCATTTTTTTCTCAGAAGGACAGGCAAAACTGAGAACCAGTCTCTCCACACGAGCTGTAACTGGGACACACTTCAAGTGGAGCAGAACAAGCTCTCCTGAGAGACTGGAACATGTGGGCACACACATGTATACATCAATCTGGTAGAAAACAAATGTAACTCACACATACACTGAATGATAAATGATGATTTTAAAGTAACTTTCACTTGGGAGGAAAAGCAGGTATGCATACAAAACTTTATTACTTTCTGTATGTTTCCTATTATACACATATTATAAACACTATCTGCACTGTATTTTTAAACAATTATTAATATATATATTTACTTTATTATAAATATATTATAAATGCATGCCTCGTCCCAAAGCGTATGCAGTTCCTAATTAATGGACCACTGGTTCTATAATGGTCCAGGATACAAGGATTACCGTAATCAGGAAACATGAGCAAAACCTGGTGTAACTGAACACTTAAAATGTTGTGCCAGCTGGGCCTAAACAGCAGCTGTGCCTAAACAACTGCATGTGGCACCACCTAAAAGGAAGAGCCAGTGCACGGGTGGCACAGCAGTCAAATAATTACTGCAGAGACCCATGTTCAAGTCTCGGCAGTGCATTTAGCCATGCACAGACTTGGTTGCTTTTGTCTAAAGGATGGAAGATTGGACGGGGATCTTCTCCCTGCTACAGCAACAGCAGTCCATCGAGGTGCTGGCATAAAGAGCTCGGACTCTTCCTACTTAAGGATTCGTGCTTGCTTTAGATGCTTAAAAAGTGTTAATTGTCCAACAGTTTTCACTGGCCAGCAGGCCTCGTCCTGTGTTGGGGGTCATGTACGCTCCAAAAGATTGTTTAATTCAGAAGTACAAACGGGGATCTTAAGCAGAGTTTGCAAAACGTTTTTGTTTAGAAACCTGTTTTTTTTTTTTTTTTACACTCCATCCTTTATCCAGGAAAGGTCATTCTAATATTCATTAACGATCAAGAGTAGTGCTATGGGAAAGGTGTGTGTCTATGTGGATGTGATACTCACGGAGCCTGAAACAGGTAGACCCTCCAGTCGGCGGTGCGCAGATAGAAAACGTTGGGCCGTTTGTGATAATCGGTGGCTCGGATTGCAAGGGAGTGGTGGATGGATACAGCATTCTTCAGCTCTTCATCAGATAGCTGCTTATCAGGTCGATACTCGCCCTGGAACAGCAAACAATTGTTATAAACTGATCACAAGAGTTATTTCAAAATGAAATGCTAATTAGATTGTGGCCAAAGCGACTGGAAATTTGCAAACTGCTCTATATCTTTTACAACCTTCACGTTTTCACATGCAGTGGCCCACTTAGGACTTAACGACACAAACGTGTCTTTGGACTCAGCAGAACCTAATCTAGAGAGAAGAAACACTGAGCTAGAGCAGTCATGACACATAAAACATATTTTTCTAAAATAAGTGGTTCAAAGAAGTGATTGGCCCCCTAGAGCGACCATTATAAACTAGTTTAAAGCAAAACACCTTTCAGATCACACACCAGGATAATTAGCTCCCATCTCATGTCAAAGGTACTGGCTTTGATTACTTCAGAATAAAAGCATTTGTTTCTTGAAGTTTCAAGAAGTACCAGATACAAAACGGCTCTGGGATAGAGCTGTTGAAAGGAAAGTGGAACGTGACATCTTGCCTAAACTGGGCAGTCAATACAAACTGGATGATCGAGCCAGAAGGACACTGATCAAAGAAAGTGCCAAGCGGCAAATGTAACGTTCCCAGACCGACCAATGTCCCTTACATCAGTCTCACAAGCTGTACACAAAGCTGGACTTTAGGGTAGGGGGTAAGAAAGAAGCTTCTACTGAAACAGTGCTACAGCAAGTCTTGTTTGCGTTTCTGATGCTATGTGGCAAAAGGTTTGAGACCAAAACAAACCTTTTTGGACTGAAATCCAGACACAACGTTTGGCAAAAACCAAACACAGCACCACTCAAAATGCACCATATCCACTGTGAAGTATGGTGGTGACAATATTATGCTATGACCTTCCTTAAGTGGGAAAGTGAGAGCTCTGAACTAAAGCTGCTCAGCAATACATTTATCAGAACTTTAAGCATTCCGAAAGGAAAGAAAGGACAAATATTTTCCAATATTTCCTCACCCCCATTATTTGAATGTAAAATGTCAAATTACCTGAAGGCAAAATGCTAAAATCATTTTAATGGACTTTGATTTCAGGCTATAAAACAAAAAACTTACAGACTTAATATAATTCATTGCGTTAAATACTTTAGATATTATAAGATATTATGCAATAAATCACAAAAACAAATCACATGAAGCAACTTGTATATGGCACAAAAAGGTCTGTGAGCCTTTTACAGGAAACTAAAAAGATATTTTTCTTACGGTGTTTATGGGAGAAGCACACAAACACTGATTTAATAATCACCAATCCATTAAAAACGCAGTGCTTGTAAAACGTTCAGATTTATAAAGGTTTTAGTATGTTTATAGAATTATCAAATGTTATATCAAGATTTAATATTTGTGCATAAACTCCTACTAAAAGTGTCTATTTCAAGCACAACATTGGTGTGGTTCTGCTGGCTTACGGAAGCCAGCTGTGTCCCTGTGGGGATTTGTCTTGGATGAAGTGAACACTTCCTTTTAAACAGCTGAGGCAGCAGAAGTCGAAATCTACTGGCACAGAGACCTACAGACCAGACCAATTGGAGTACAGGTTCTTTGAAATCACATCCAGCTGGATCATGGCCAGTCATAATTTGCACATGATCAAGCTTAAGAAAACTGTATTGTTTTTTATTTTTTTAACCAGCAAAATTTTCTATGCACAACTGTGCGAGATTCCCCTGGTTAACTTTTACATGTCAGGCAATTCAGAGTTGTCCTGTTGTGAATTGTGCAAGATGAAGTCATTACAGTGCCAGATTTTACCGCCTGGGGGCGCCGTACAGCAGGTTCAGTCTGTAAGAAGACTGGTGCATATCTCCTCTCAAGTCTTTTGTTGTTGTTTTCCATTTTTACGTGCAGTCTTAGTACAAATACGTCACCATGGTTAAGAAGGTTAATGATAACCTCCAACCAAAAAAGGACAACAGCGGAAACCACGATAGCACGTACATTTTTGTAAAATATGAGTGGTAGTCGCGTCTGATCTCACTTTAGTTTCATGTATATAATCTAGTTACTTTATTCTGAGCATTTATGTATCTAGTATTCAAGTACAGAATGTAACTAATGCACATAACCTTTGGGGGTCTTGAACAGATTAATTCAATTTACATTATTCCTTGTAGAGAAAAGATCTTACTTACCTTATTTATAAATAAGTAAATATGCAGGGTAATATTTAATTACTATTATTTGTTATAAACCACGCCTGACTGAGTAATAATTAAAAAACAATATACCTATTTATTTTAAAAAGCAATATAAGGGCCTCCTTAGTTACAGATTTTTAAAAATTCCAGTCAGTTACTATGAGCCATAGATAAAGAAATGATTACTAATCCCTGTGGATAAGGATGGTACTCTAAAGGACACACTCAATGCTTATACACTGCTAATACTGACCCAGAGAGTTAACTAGAGTGGGATTGAATTTAGGGTAACACATTCTCACCTTTTGAAGGTAAAGAATTAGACCTTTCAGAATGGCATAGAACGTCTTCCAGCCTCGCTTCCCTCTGGGTGCTACAATTCACAAAACAATAGTTCATTTATGACCATGACAGCATAGAAAACACTTTTTCATGTATTGTGTAAAGACGCGTCAAAAAGTTTCTCAAGGTTTTGGTATTTGCAT
>JAYJMA010010086.1:0-12718 GCA_036873895.1 Parotocinclus cabessadecuia | reverse complement strand
TTAAAATAGAGAATTTTCATATCTTTGTGGGCAAACTTACAAAATCAGCAAGGGATCAAATAATTATTTACTCCACTGTATATACTTGTAGAGGACTCCATCTATAATGGTTAATCATTAGATTGATATTTGTATACTGGTGTATTTTTTTAATGATGTACTAGCATTATTCAGATTGTCAGTTCTTTTGTCAAAAGCAAATGCATCTGCTTGATCTTTTCCTCTAGGCTCACCATACAGTGTGGAAGAAACTGAGAAAAAGAGCCCAGAAATTGGTAATACACTAATCTAGTTAAATGATTAACTTTAATGAATTGTATGTGCAGTTATTAAGATTATATCCATGTTAGATAGAGGCCCAGCTGATGCACCAAGTCTTTAATTTGATGTTACCGTTAAGGTGTGGACCAAATCCTTAAGTGTTAAAAGATGTAGATGCAGCTGTTTGTGTCTTAATGGACTGACTCTTGATATGGCAGTACTTTTCTGTTATTGTAGTCACTGCTTTTTTCTATAGATTGTATTCATTCATTATAGTCATTCAAATCCGCTCAGTTATTTCCTACTCAAATTTATTTATCTGACAATGAGAGCGATCCGTAATCACTCTTCTGTGTATTCTGCAACCATATATGGCACTAATAACCTCAACATTCAACAGATTTGTGGTTTTTGTTTTAACTCCATCGCATTGATTTTTATTATTTTAATGGATACTGCTTTATTACAGGTGGAGCTACCATCACCTGGATCCAAAGAACCTGTGGTCACACCTCTATCCACAGACGCTGCCTGTCCTTCACCCCAACAGTGACCTGCACATGCGCACATAAATACATATTCATGTTTGTATTATATTGCTAAATAAACCATGTCCATTAACAATTTGGTGTTATTGTATGTATAATGGAATTTTGTTTTTCTTCAACATGATTAGTGTGAGTTAACAATTGTGGCAACCACCTAGATTGTGTTGCAAAGTTAATATGTAAAAAAAAAAAAAAAAGGTCAGTAAGATCTAATGTCATAATATCTCTAAGCATCTGTTTAGTTTGAAGTCTCTGGAGACAAATGTGCGTGTGCGCATGTGTGCGCGCGTGTCTCTCCGCCCCACTGGATTGCCTCTATGGCCTTGCACAGTCATGTTGAGCTATGTCTGGTGGTGTGTGCATGCAGGAGAAGTCAGTGGTCAGCACTTCAGTTGAGCTGAGACAAAGGGCTCGTTGTATGACTGTCAGTGTTGCAGCAACTGGCACATCTGTTTTATGATGACAGGTGCAAGTCCTTGAGACAGATGACCAGTTGAGATCGCACAATGATTGTAGTGTGCTGCTTATTTCAAATCATTTGCAACTTGTATTTTTATTCAGGGGAGGAAAAGGATTATGTTTTCATAAACATTTTTTTTTGTCCTTTTATTAATGTTTTTCGGTTGGTTATCTGATTGTGTACAATATGATGGTCCTCAAGAGTTAAACGGCACAGTTCTGTGTAGTTACTTGTCAATAGACTCTAATAATACTTTATCATCCAACCTTCATTACTTACATTTAAATAAAAAAACATCCTTCTTTAAACATTCTTTCTTTTTCAGCAATACATACATTGATAAACAAAACGTACATTGGTGCTCGAAAGTTTGTGAACCCTTTAGAATTTTTTGTATTTCTGCATAAATATGACCTACAACATCAGATTTAAGGGATTTTCTCCTTAAAGGAGATAAAGAGAACCCAGTTTTAAAAAAAATCTGAAAAGATTATACTTGGTCATTGATTTAGTGAGGAAAATGATCCAATATTACATATATGTGAGTCATAAAAGTATGTGAACCTATAAGATTAGGAGTTAATTTGAAGGTTAAATTAGAGTCGTGTTTTCAATCAATGGGATGACAATCAGGTGTGAGCGGGCAACCTTTGTTTATTTAAAGAACAAAGGAGCTTGCTAAGTGCTTCAGAAAAATAGCTGTCCACACTCATCAGGCAGGAAAAGGTTACAAAACTGTCTCTAAAGAGTAGTGGACTATAGTCAGACAGATTGTGTACAAATGGAGGAAATTCAAGACCACTGTTACCCAGGAGTGGTTATCCAACAAGACCAAGATCACTCCAAGACCAAGGCGTGTAATAGTCAGTGAGGTCACAAAGGAACCCAAGGTAACTTCTAAGCAAATGAAGGCCTCTCTCGTATTAGCTGATGTTTATGAGTCCACCATCAGGAGAACACTGAACAATGGTGTGCATGGCAGGATTGCAAGGACAAAGTGTCTGCTCTCCAAAAAGAACATTGCTGCTGGCATGGGTCCTTTCTGGGTCTGTGTGGGTTTACTCTGGGACTCCAATTTCCTCCCACAGTCCAAAGACAAGCATGTTAGGTTAATTGGTGTCTCTAAAGTGGCCCTTAGTGTGTGCATGTGCCCTACAATGGATTGGCACCCCGTCTAGAGTTGTGCCCAGAGTTGCCGGATGGGCACCGATTGGCCTGCTACCCTGTGGGGATTAAGCAGAAGATAATGGATGGATTTCAATTTCTTTTGAATTACTATAGTCTCTATAGTCATTTTTTGAACAAGGTAATGCATTACAGATCAAATATACTGCACTATCATAAATTATGCCCAGTATTCTAAAAGTTGACTTGCAAGTGTGACTTGCATAAGAAATTATAAAATGACAGGCAAAAAGTAGTACAAATAATTTGAAATATTCCTCTCTGCAGGGTAGTTGGGAACCAGGGTAGTTGGGAAATTATTCTATACCTCTGAGGTTTGCCAACCAGCTGTTGTCGCTGCTCAAACTTTAGCTCACAATCAGGTTTGTATAAAAGGACCCTTCTGTCTCCAGTTGTTACTCACAAGGCTGATTCATGGTGTCAGTGCTTTTGTACAGATATCTAATTAAATATAAACACTATATTACCATGCTGCATTAAGAAAATATATAAAAATAAACCACATTCTGCTTTACATTAATGTAGGTCACGTGTAAATAAGCAAATCAGTGCAGCAAAGTCAGTTGTGTTTAGAAAACCTTTGTCTGCAGAATAATTTGGATGTGGATCATTGGCATTTGGATCATGTCCATATGTGCTTGATGAATTTTGGGGCTGTGCTATCATTGAGACTAAGAATCAGAATCAGATTAAGCACTGATGTCGGGTGAACTCCTCATATAGGGTTTTACATTTTTCCAAATCCAGGATCACATGTTAATGATTCTTTATTCACTGCCATTGATGTGCTAATGTCGGATTTATTTACAAAGCACTTTTTACAAAAAAGCATTGGAAACTGTGGAAACTTGACGAAAGCACCTCATAGTGTAGTTCTGTATTGTAAATTAGTATATATGGATCGCTGATTGCTTAATGAAAAGCAGGAGGCGGCAATAGGGAAATAATTATTATTCAGGACAACTCAGTCCAGGAGATGTCAAACCAAAATCCTCTTTGCTGTTCCGGTTCCGGCACTATGCGCTTGGATGATCTTCTGGCTCGGCATCACTCTGATGGTCTCCAACAGTGGAGGCAGGTCCCACCAGAGTGCAGGAACTCCCTCCATCAGTTGGACAGTAAAAGACGATGTGCCTCCAAGGACCTCCCTCTAAGGACTTATTACGAAATCAATTTTGTTTTATAATTTAGATTATTTTATAATTTTTCTACTAATAATTTAAATTTAATTAATAATTTGTTATTTATATTAAACTAATTTTGCTATGATTTAATATACATTTAGTATTTATTTAATTAACATCTAGGCTGCCCATGGAGGATGATTGAGACCCTGTTACGTCTTGGTCTTCCCGAGGTTTCTTCCTACCATTTTAGGGAGATTTTTCTTGCCACTGTCACCCTAGGCTTGCTCAGCTTGGGATAAATGTTTAACATTTTGGTCCAATTTACCACAGGCCACCTTCAGTGCTCTTATGGAGTTGTTGTCCCAGTGACTCAGCACCTTGGCAGCATAAGGCATGGGGCCATACTTAATAATATAGACCAATAATAATAAATAGACCAACTGAACTGAAACTAAAACTTTAGTTTCAATTAACCCCAGTAAGTAGTACTTTTGTAAACATAGCTGTTTAGTCCCCATCCTTTAAGCTCTGATTAGGCATGCTGAAGTATTCTAATATCTATTGGTGAACGTAGTTTTAAGGTTAACTGTGTGTTTAACTGATCACATATCATAGTCATTCATGATTTCTTTCTAAACATTTTTTACTGTAAAGCTAACGTTGCACCGTTATCCTTCCTTTTTTTTTAAATATACTGCTCACAAAAATAGTGATATGAAATATACCCCCATTTTTTGTAATCTTCTTAGTTGCTTTCTTTGCTTAATGGAGCCAATATTTTGATCATTTGATCTTTCGATGCCCACAGTGGCGCTACTGTGATGTGCTCTGCTGGTGTGGATGTGAATATTAAACTTACACATTAGTTTACAACAAAAAATAGAGGTGTGTCTGTATTGATACTATACTCCCACCATCCGAAACACATTAAACATTGCAGTACTTTTCCAATTTAAACTCTTAAGTAGCTGCTTATTTGAATCCAAACTGCAAATTTTGTACTTTTTCTAACTAAATTAAACAATACATCAGTCTGTGTTCAGTGGTATACTACTATACTACTGAACCAATAACTTAAGCCTTAAACTTTAAGGTATGTAGCCAATAGCAGGAACCTTTTTTATTATCCTTCCCGTTGTAGAGAATGTCACTTTCATCTCAGCAGAGCTGCAGCACATCTCACCATGAGTGTTAGCTCACAATTTGAAGGAACCTAGAATTTGAAACCCTAGAACAGACTGAGCTGATTTACATTCCTGGAGACATGTCAACAATTTGACTGCTTGAAGAACTAATTCAAAGCATCTGAGAATGCAAGTACCTTGGAACTTTTGATAGCTCAGTTTCTTTGCTTTGTAATAGTACATCACCTGTTTAAAAATGATTTTTACCCATGGGTGCTTGGTGTTAATATTTGCCTAAGACATAAATGATGACAACATGGGCTGGGTCTTATGTAGGCAGTGTGTGTTAACTGTCTCACTACTGCTTTTTCTACCAGTGAATACTCACTTACTTACTCACTCACTCTCTTTCTTACCCACTTGATCCTGCACAGGGTTGTGGGTGAGCCTTTTTTTACCACTTTACACCAATCACCAGATCGTGCAGATTTCTTATTTGCAACTTCAGATGAATGTAATTTTCTGACCACAGAATCCACCCTGCTCCTCATACAGGCTCTTGTCATTACTGCAATACTGATACTAGTCTGTTCCATTGGTCCACTGCAGAGCACTATGAATACTGATCTGGTTCACAACCTGCCAAAGTGTACTACTGTAACTACTTTAACGAGATCACAGTACTGGCTTCAACTATCAAGTTGAAAACTTTTGCGACAGCTTTCACGTCTGGCTAAACATTAACTGCATGGCAGTGAATTAAGGGTGTAATGGAGTATGAATAAACAAACACTGCACACTAATAATGCTGCCAATAAATATCTGTCTTACCTGGAATAACAGGGCCCAAAATCTGCTTTGTATTGCATTTCAGTGTGTCAATGAATGGGTCAAATGAGTGGGTACTAGCTGGTATAGCGCTATTGTGAATATCCTTTAATAAACAAGCTATTATTGTAGTAAAATACAACTCCATTAATACAAATAATGCCTTATACTTGTGGATTTTCTTGGGACCTGAAACAGATTACATTATTTAATTGTGAGGGGTTCTAGCAAAAGCAGCAGAGAGCCACAGCCAGTTGAGGCAAAAATCAATAAAAAAAACTGTTAGGTGTCCCAGTGATACCATTCCTGGTCCTACGACCATTCCTGGTCGCAAGCAAATCCCCTGGATCCCCCACAGGGATTATCCGGAGCCAAAGATGTGAAACCCACAGACAGACCACAACGTAAAGTAACAAAAAAACATTTATTTAACCAAAAGGGGAAGTCAGGGTTAAAATAAACTAATAGTCCCATCCGGGTCCAGAGGAGGGCGAAGAGCCGAAAGTCCTGACCGGATAAGATCACCAAAGGACTGCAGCTACTGGGGCATCGAGGGTCCTCTGTCACGTGGTGCCAAGTGTCTGCTGGATGCCCGATGAGCCGGGGGTCCGCTGAACGGCACTGTCACCGAAAGACCGCAGCAGCTGGCACATCGAGAGTCATTGGCGAGGGGCCAAGGGTCTGGCGCCGCAGGGTCTGGAGAACGGCTTAGGAGTCAGGGTCCCGCAAAAGCGGCTGCAGAGCTAGGAGGGACCACAAAACCTCAAAATAAGGAAAATAAAAACAAACAAAAAGGCGCATGAACATAAAGAAAATAAAAGGACAAAAAGGTGTGTGGCCTCCATTAACGATCCTAGGACGGCATCTAGCAGCCATGATCCAGAGGCCCCTCCGTTGTCAGCCCTTACCAGCCACAATGTCAGTGGCAGGGTCCCTTAAGGACTAAACAAAAATCTGAGTGCACACAAACAAAGGAAACACTGAAAATGAAACGCTACGTCTAATTGTACGTCTAGACGTACTAACGTAATGAGCACTTCAAACACGAACGTGATCGCCAGGCTTAAAAAAGCAAAAGTAATTAATGGAAATGAAAAATTCGTGCGACACAAAAGAAACTAACCAACAGATCGCCACGGTGGATGAAAACAAATGTCGTAAAGGAAAAACGGAAAATATAAGGGAGCAATGAAAAATAACACACCGCAGCGAAAAAGGAAAAATGGCTCACGGCACAAACCCTAACAAAGACAATGCAAAACATTTTAATAATTGAAAAAAAAACACAGGTTCAAGCTTAACCGGCCACAGCTCAACACTTGGGGTGGCGAGAAGTACCTGTGCATGATATAAAGTGTAAGCTAAGTCCCCTTCATTTAATGAATAAAAAAGACACAACTCTCACTTCCCTCAAATTTTGATTGGTATTCTGACTAAAATGTTGCTTTTGAAGCAAGTATTATCCATTCAGAAAAGTTTATTGAAAATTACTGAAAAGCACTGATACTTGACTGTGTGTATGCATGCTGAATTAATCTATTTCTACCAAATAGTCTATAAAATTATGGTATGCACATCTTCAAAGTTGAAAAATTCATAAATTGGTCACTTTTCATCGTATTCTAAAATTATTCCAGTTAAAAAATAATGTCTTTAGTTTTTAGATAAAGCATTAAGCTAATTAAGATTTTTTTTACACATTTCAAATCTTTTAACTTTATTTATTTTATATTTCTCAGCTATTGGTCCTCTGCTGTCGAGTTACATACATTTCTGCTATTCCTTTCACTAGACAGGAAGCAAGCCCATTATTCCTTAATTATACGTATTGGTATATGCCATATGAGATTTTGAATTAAATTATAACAAACATAAAACAGAAAAGACTTCAAATGTCTCTTAGCTAGCATTGCAAGATTGCTATACTGAGATTTTAGATGTTGCAATGCTCATATCTAATTTTTTTATTTTTTTGTCATAAAACTTTAGTGTATTTGCTCCACATTGTTTCCAGTGTTTATTACTTTCAAATACTGGACTGGAGTACAGTTAATATCCTCTCTTGCCTCCCTCAGACTAAGCCACACTTTTTCCCCATGCCTATATATACTATGTTTTAATATCACATGTTCAACTGTTTCTGCTGAGGGACACACCTCATGCCTTTTCATCTAATTATGTTTCAGATTAACTTATCTTCTACTCCTCCCTTTTGCTTTCATAGGCTCAACCTTGTTTTAAGATTAAAATATGACTCCATTTGTCCTTCCCTCCATTCTCTCATCTTTGCTGCCATTCCTTGATTATTAATTTCCAAATTAAAGCTTTGGTCTCAAAATGTATAGCTCATTGTTGCAGTTAACAGCATGTTTGGCTAATGTATCTGCAATTTCATTTCTCTCTACTCCAAGTCAAATCAAGTCAGATGTATTTATATAGCACTTTATATAGCTCTACAATGGTGTATTGTACCAAAGCAGCTTTCATTATTAGATTTTCTTCAGTCTCAAATTGAGCTAGCCTAGGGCAACGTTGGCAAGGAAAAACATTATAAGGAATGTAGCTTGGGAGGACTGAGACTTAAAAAGGGATGGCTCAAATGTTACATGTTAGAATAAAGCTAATTTATCTAGCCAAACAAGGTTGTAGTAATAGTTCAAATAACATAAGTAAGTAAATAATAACAGATAATAACAAGGCAGGCAGACCAGACAGTACCTAGAACCCCAGAACCCAGACTCTGGCCATGCATCTTAGTCCAAGTCTAACCAAAAGCCTGCAGAAATAAATATGTTTTAGCCTAAGCTTAAAAATTGGAGAATGTCTGAATCACGAACTAAAGTCATGGGTTAATTCCAGTTTTTTTTATAGTAATTCAGCCTCATCATTAAAAATGCATAAACCATCCCACCCCCCCTCCATCTTAAAAAGAAAGGATATTTAGCAAATTCAAGTTTTGCAATATTACATTTCTGAAAGAAAGCAATGTGTGTGATGCTAATGTGAGCATCCCGAAAAAATATTAATCAAATGTAACATCTAAGTGTTTTTAAAGTTGGACTGTATATACCTGAACAAGGCTGAGATGGGCTACAGGATAAAATGCTAGCAGCTGGGTGAGAAGGCAAAAACTGTTGGCACACTTTGCCCAAAGAACTGCACATCTCTTTTTTGAACCACGCTTTGTAAACCCTAGAGATATGTTAAATTGACAGTGGATCAGCAGTTTCTGAAATTCTCAAACCAGACTCTCTAGCACCAACAACCACCATGCCACGTTCAGAGTAAATTAAATCAACATGCATATGCGAAGGATTACAGCTTCCTCAGAAGGTAAAGGCAACTGTGGTCTTTTACGGACATAGTATGGGTATTCCAGCTTCAATTGAATTGATTCAATTGATTCACATCCAGATACTGAAATTTGTTACATTGTCAACAAATCTATTGATAGTGGTTAGTGACAAAGCAGGCCTGGACCTTCTGGGTGCTACAACCGTCTCCTTGGTTTTATTGAAGTTGAGCAGCAGTTGCTTCAGCTTACAACACTTGACTGTCCTTCACTAGCCTCCTCTATTCATCCTCCTGACTATTGTTGATACATGCTACAAACAGAAATTGATCTATTATAGTCTCTTAAGGAGCTCCAATACTACACAATTCCGTGACTTTTGCACAGCACTGTAGTAGCACATACCATGGTTGAGTAATCAAATAGTTCATCGTCTCTGAGATGATAGATTCAGCCACAGGATGCAGCCAAATCCAATACAGAAATTGAAGATCATGAAACAAATTGCCTGTTTGAAGTGTCCAAGTGGGAATATGTTTTATCCAGAAAGATAACCATATTATCCAATGCCATGCCAACCTTATGTGCAATATGTGGAGGGTGAAGGGCTGTAATGGCTAATGGTCTTTTCAAGCTGCAGCTCAAGTTAAAGATGTGCTTAGGACTTCCACATAATTGCTTCACGCAGTTTCAGCACCTGATATATGATAATGTCCTGTGGCTTTACTCTGCTTGAGTTTCTTCAGTTTTCTTTTTGCTTAGTTAGTAGTAAATATGCATATTGTAACTCTAAACATTCTGAGGGTGGGGGTGGGGTGTAAAGAGTTGTTCATCCCAAGGAGTGGATTCTAATGCTTGTAAGTGATTTGAAGTTCTCTCCATTCCCTGTGGGAACTATTATGCTCAAGTTTGTTCTTCATCCTGTACATGACTTTGGCCTTATCAATTCTTAACTTCCCGTCTTGCACCCTCTTCAATCTTTCCAACATCAAGTGCCCAGTTCCTTACTATCCTGGGGGTTACTGGCTATAGACTTGTATAGAGAACTAATGTGCATATGAAAGGTTCACCACCATTCCTCTTATTGGTTTGATCATAGTTCTGACCCCACCAAAATAAATCAATTCAGGCAGACATGTGAGGGTCTGTTATGCACAGGCTCAACTTTAACTCTGTGAAGCAAACTATACTGCATTCTTTATATTGCCTCTCTCCCCATGTTAGGGTAGACAGTTAATACATTTTGTTTACCAGTGTCCATGTGCCCATTATGATTTATAGTTTATATATCCTCTTCCTTGCCCTCTATTTTGTTTCTGATCTGCAGCTCTAATATGGACATCCCAGAGTTTTTGGAATCTCTGGTTGTTGCAGAGTAGACAAAGGTTTCTCAACCCAATCAACTGATCCCATGTGAAAACAAAGCAAGGGAGCATAGTGCAGTTTTTATGCCCATTACTTTACTACACCTTTTGATCTTTTCATGCTGTATATTGTATATTATTGTCCTAATTTTTACAAAGCCCTATCACTAGCAAATAACCTGTCTATATGTGGAATCTTAGAAGTCATGTGATTACTTATAACTCAGAGCAAGATTAGACGTATTACACTTGCCAGTGGTGTCCCATTATCTGCTACATTGTGATGAGAGTTCCTATCCCACATTCACTATTATTATCTGATGTTCCAGAAATGATTTAATACAATTGAACACCAGGCCTCTCATTTTGAACATACTGAACTAATTAACGTTCATTATATCTACATTTTATAATATTTGTGCATATTCATAACTACTTCTACCACTGCTTTAACTCTGCGATTTTTTTGCTTCTGGCATACCAGTTGACCCATAGTTCTTTTTTAGTTTTTTAAAGATGCCAATAATCTCCTCCTTTCAAAGACACAATTTAGCATATACAAGTTTGGGGATTATGCAATCCAAACGAAATTCTACTAATAGTAGCCATCTGCTGTGCTGAAGGTCTTCCATTCATCACCAGGTCAGATGCTGATGACATGGACTGGAATTCAGGGATGGAAGGCATAGTACTCATGAGCCAAAAAGAAAGCTCCACCAAGGACATGGGGCCCAGGCTTCTTGATGGGCGTGAGGTCACAAGGGTAAAAACTTGAGCATGTCAGTCCAGGTCTGTCCAGAAGATGTTTCTTGTGCCAAAGCATACCCAGGATGACGACAAGGCAGATCCAGGAAGTAATAGGAAGGAGATTATTATGAAGTGGCCCGAGGGACATGGTGAGGGAGGCAGTGGGGTGTGTCACCTGAATGGAACCGATGGGTCCACTGCTTATTTATGGCTTGTGTGAGCGGTGTGGTGGGTATGTTGAGGTCCTTGGCCAGGCAGGCATTGATGAATCCCTCCTCAGTGCTGGAGTTGATTAGTGCTATGAGAGAACAAGAGCAGATTATGATGGGATTGCTGTCGTGTTTGCTTGCCATCCGCCATCTTTTGAGAAAGTGTCACCACTTAATGTGGCATGGTCTCCAGGGTGGTGTGCTAAGACAACAGGCTACGGACCTCCATCTGCTGATTTAGTCACTCTGCTTACGTTGGATGGATTCAAGTGCAGGTTTATTGTAGAACACAGAAGTGAAGACAGATAATACAACCAGTAGCCGAGGACAATGGTGAGTGTCAAGACCAAGACCATATAATGTTATGTAATGTAATGTTTTTCTTAAACTGGGTTGTGACAGCAAAATTAGAAATACAAAACTCATTTCTATCAACCAGCAAACTCCCAGTAAGTAAACAGTAAGTACAGAAGGTTTTCAGACCCCTTTAAATTTTTCACTCTCTATTTAGTTGCAGCCATTTGCTAAAATCAAAAGGATAATTATATTTCTCATTAATGTACACTCAGTATCCCATCTTGACAGAAAAAACAAACATGTAGAATTTATTGTAAATTAATTAAAAAAAGAAAAACTAAAATATCACATAAGGTCATAAGTCATAAGTGTTCAGACCCCTTGCTGTAACACTCACATATTTAACTCACAAGCTATCTATTTCTTCTTACCATTCTTGAGATAGTTTTACTCCTTCATTTGAGTCCAGCTGTGTTTAGTTGAACTGATTGGACTTTAATAGGAAAGGCACACACCTGTCTATATAAGACCTCACAGCTCACAGTACATGTCAATGCAAATGAGAATCATGAGGTCGAAGGAACTGCCCAATGAGCTCAAAGACAGAATAGTGGCAAGGCACAGATCTGGCCAATGTTACAATAAAAATCTGCAACACTCAAGGTTTCTAAGAGCACAGTGGCCTCCACAATCCTTAAATGGAAGAAGTTTGGGACAACCAGAACTCTTCCTAGATCTGGCCGTCCAGCCAAACTGAGCAATCGTGGGAGAAGAGCCTTGATGAGATAGTTAAATAAGAACACAAAGATTACTGTGGCTGAGCTCCAGAGATGTAGTAGGGAGATGGAAGAAAGTTTCACAAAGTCAACTACGCTATATTGCCAAAAGTATTTGCTCACCTGCATTGACTCACATATGATCTAAAGTGACATCCCATTTCTAATCCATCTAATCTCATTCTAATCTAAGCATTTAATATGGTCCACCCTTTGCAGCTAGAACAGCTTCAACTTTTCTGGGAAGGCTGTCCACAAGGTTTAGGAGTGTGTTTATGGGGATTTTTGACCAGTCTTCCAGAAGCACATTTATGAGGTCACATTCTGATGCTCTATAGTTCAGTAGCGGCATGCTTTACACCACTTCATACGGCGCTTTGCATTGCACTTGGTGATGTATGGCTTGGATGCAGCTGCTCGACAATGGAAACCCATTCCATAAAGCTCTCTGTGCACTGTTCTTGAGCTAATCTGAAGGCCACATGAAGTTTGGAGGTCTG
>JAYJMA010010066.1:0-12719 GCA_036873895.1 Parotocinclus cabessadecuia | reverse complement strand
CAATTGCACCTGTTTTAACTCATTACCTGTGTAAAAGACACCTCACACACTCAGTTAATCACACTCCAACCTTACCACCATGGCCAAGAACAAAGAGCTGTCTAAGGGAAAAAAATGTACAGCTGCACAAGACTGGAATGGGCTTAAGGACACTAGACAAGCGGCTTGGTGAGAAGGCAACTGTTGGCGCAATTATAAGAAAATGAAGAGATCCAAGATATACAACATCTTATATCATGGGGTAAGGACTATTCTGAGAAAAGTAAGAAGTCAGCCCAGAACTACATGGGGAGGACCTGGTCAATGACCTGAAGAGAACTGAAAGATGACCGTTAGTAACACACTACGGTGTCATTGATTAAGGTCATGCCACCAAATGTCCAGGCCCGTTCACCGATGACTATGTGGATGATCCAGAGGAGGAATGGGAGAAGATTATATGGTCATTTCAGAACAAAATAATTCTAATATATAATTACAGTAAGTAATAGTACATTTGGTAAGAACTCCACTTGCCATGTTTGGAGAATCAAGAAGGTTGATTACACTATCCCAACCACAAAGCATGGGGGGTGATGTTCCACAAAGGGGACAGGGCGCCTGATGAACTCCTTTGTATTTTTTAAGTGTGTTTATGGTCATTATCATGCTGCATAATTATGGGTTGTTCTTTAATTTGAAAGACAAAACTGAGTTAATTGTGCTGTTGCCATCATATGTGACATCATCAATGAAGATTAATGAGCCCATCCCAGAAGAAGCTAGGTAAACCCACAAGCATTGATTGTTATTCACTCATAGACAGCTCTAAGAATTACTCCTCTAACTATAAATGCACAATCCATATCCATTCCTAATTCAGTGACAAATGTCATGGTCCATTTTTTCCAAGTCTTGATGGGCTAAGGTGTGTTCATTTCTAAGTTTGCTGTCATTTCTGAATGATAAAACGTTTGTGCAGCTGGCATCATCTTTCCATCATCTATTAATGGTGTTAAGTCCATGAACTTGCACAGCAACCAATACACATCACTTTATTATTAAAAAGCATAATTACATAACATGAGAACAGTCTACCAGCAGTAATTACCAAGACGTAATATGGTGGGAAAAATAGACAAACTGTTCTTCGAAGACTTGAAAGCGAAAATACTTTCGGAGCAAGCTAGGCTTTTAGATTCACAGCAGGTTTGTGGGCACACACATGACAAAAAGATGTACAGTGGGTTATTTTAAAACCTGACTTTTGGAAATGGAACCCTTTTCATGGTTTTTTTTTTTTTTATATGAAAGATCTCTAACTTGAGATTTTCTCCAGAGCCATCGCAAAAGCTTCTTTGAAACTATATTTCTGAAGTCACTTCTAAAGCAATGAAGACCATTATGAATGAACAGTGTAAAACTGCAGCATTTGCCAAATTAATGTGTGGACACGTTGGGGATGCACTCCCGGCTAGAGGATTATCTTATTCATTTTTTCCCCACATTCAGCACGCTTTATTTAACCATCAACACTGCACCTAACCATTATGTAGAGAGATTAACCATTATTCAGAGGGATTAACCATACTTTTTGTAAAGTTGAAAGTTTAACTAATGTGATTTGACTTGTATGGGAGTCCATTTGAGTCTGTCTGCTGTTCTGTGTTTGGCAAATTTTTACTCCCCATGTAAGGAAGCAGGGCCATTCCAATTTTATTTTAAACCTTAAAGTTTTGGGACTATAGTCTAAAGTGATTTTACAATAATGTCCTATTTGGAAATGTGGTGAATTAGCTCCGACTTACTTAGTGTTGTGTTCCTATGCAAGATCCAAGTCACATAAATGAGAATCATGTTTATATGTAATACAGCAGTAAATTTAAAAATTCAAAGCTTTTAAGTAACACCAGTTACTTAACCACAACCAAGTATAGTTTCATGCACTGCGTGTGTTGTTTGCTACTATTCATAAAATTATGCTGAAATAAAATTCTGTATACTCAAGAATAGGGCTGGATGTGAACGTTTGATTATTCAGATATTTGTTTAAGTATGTATTTGATTATTAAGTTTGGTATTTGGATATTCAGCAGTTTATTCTTCAGTTGTATACCATTAATTGATAAACATTTTGCTCATACTTTCCTCAGTAAAAACGTTCTTAAACAACTTTGTCTGTAACTAAATTTGCAGTGCAACCTAAGCAGATTATTCAATACTACATAAAACTAATAAAAAGAATTTCTAAAAGTATTCTGTATTCTGTATGTTTGTAGAAATAATGCGGAAAAACTGCTAGAGCTTGTGACGTCTGCTTTTCCTCACAAGCTTTGCTGTAAAACCGTTGTATCGAGTGCCAGGATATTAACCTCAAAACATGAACCTCTAGAGTGATGTGTGAGATCTGCACAGCTGTATTGCTGCCCAGAGCCTCTGGTCATGACCATGGATGTGTGTTCAGTTTTAAATGGCTCTTGCTTTGCTGTCAAACCTCAGTATGAAGCTGCTCTTTTCCCGAAAATCCTTTTTCAGACACACAGGTTTTTCTTTCATTTAACCCTATCGTCCCACAGGGGCATTCTATAAATAGTCTTGAGTGTTTGAAGAGTGCAAACACTGGCCTTATTTAAGAGACAGACTGGTAAAAGCCAGACACACTCGATTCCCCAGGGCCCTATAGGATGGTCAAACGGTGTGCTTTGAATGAGTTGAGAGATATGTAATCCTGAAGATGTTTTGTCTCAGGCTTTCACTGATGAGAAAATGCAGGCGCCTTAAAGCTATTAGCTAGTAACAATGACTGTTGTGGCAATTATTTTATCTGATTCTAGGTTGTGAACAGATACTATTGACTAAACATATTGTTTACATAGTACTCAGTTTATCTTACTTTCTCTTAGGATATGCTTACATGAACATGTGCACACTAACATCATGACTCAGCTCAGGTATGAATAATTCATTGTAACTAATGAGCTCCCCAAATGGATCATTTGGCAGTTGATTACTTTCCACATAAATCAGTTAATTAATCGATCAATAGTTTGCCTCTTCAGTGCATTATGTACTTAAAGCAGTCTCCTGAACTTCATCCCTGGGCCTGATGTAAATAATTCAGGCCACCGAAGAGTTTGGTCTCCCTTAGTCTCCCACTGACTTAAAAATGCCATCCAACCTCAGTATGATGTATGAGGTCTGCTCCCACTGGCTGACCCCTCATAGATTGCTCTTCTTGCTCTTGTTATGAAATGTTTCATTGTCTGCATCCTATTCAGTGTCATGTGTGGCTTACTTTGTCTGCTTATTGCTCGTGGTGCTGCATGGTCATTGATGAAGAAGTCTTTTGAGCATGCTCAGAAATGTGTGGAATATTTAGGAACATTCTAGGTGGAACTCAAAGGGGAAACTAATGTTTCTGATACAAAAGAAGGGTCCAGTTTTAATTCAATGTGTTTTGTTGTGTACCCCCCTTTTATTTCTTGATTCTGGTATCAATTTGATATATGTTGAATTGAATTTAGTGGTTCCCAATATAGTGTGTTTAAATTTGCTGGAATAGGCCTTACATCTTCAGTTCTGAAGATGATGATACTAAGAACTCCACATCAGAATGCCAAGCCAAACCGGCTGGCGCCAGCTTCATGGGGCTGGAATCTGGGCAAGGTATAAGATCAGAGTGCGCCCGCACCTTATGACCCCCATGGGTCGTCTAAATAGAAATAAATCAAAGCACTGATTACCAGACAGCTATATGCATACTAATAATCTATGCAGAGTCTCTGATAAAACAGTCAAAAAATAAATAAAACAACTTCAGTGTGTTTTATTAGTGGATCCCTTTTTCCTGACGTAGACAAGGAAACAAATGGACTTTTTGGCAATTAGCCTATAGCCATTAAGTTAGATTCTTTTCTAAACCCACTGTAAATCTTTTCCTGCATTACGTGACTTTCTTTATCCACCTAATTGCCAGCACACATCTGGAAAGAAGCCTAAACGGCTGCTTAGGTGTTAATAGGTTTGAAAGTCTGCTAATGGGCATAAACTGAAAAGGGGGTGAGTTAGCCTTTCCTACTTTATCCATAAATATGCTGTGGCTGTCAGGGCTCATTTGGAGCAGTTTTGTTGTACATTGTCCATCAAGTGACCTTGAGAGGTGGACATCCTGTTCCCAGCCTCCAGAGCCTCACCAGTGCAGATTTTAGGCTCAGCAGACGCTCTACCCGGTGCTAGGTTCTTGCCTCACACCTAATTCCTCAGTGAAGCCCATAGTGATTTTATGTTCTTAGGTCTGCAAAATCTGTATAAAGTAAAAAAAGGAAAAAGGGTGATATCTGTCATAGAGGTATAATTCTGATGACCCTGCTGCTAACCTAGAAACCAGCTCCGTTGCAAAAAAGTGTTCTGATTAGAACAAATCACCATCCATGCACGTACTGCAGTGTTTCTACTGTGTTTTAGTTACTTATTAAATCATGGAAATGATATAAAACGCTTTCATGTATGTCCAATAACGTGAGCTAGCTAAGGGACTTAAACTTGACTTTCAGGTTTTTTTTCCTGTGTTTTCAATTGTAATCTGTGGATTGTAATAATTAACATAATTTCTAAACTCAGGATACATTTGAGCAGTAATTTCTTAAACGTGTGTACATATACACACATTTATACAAACGTTATACATATCCATTGTGCACAAAAACAATGTATATGCAATGTATAACAATGTATAAATGCAGCGAGCTATATGTATAAATGTACAATGTATAAATAAAGCGAGCTGCTTTAGCACGATACAACGCAGTAACTAGTGAAACTGTGTTGGGGAGACCAAGGACTTGTCTGTGGAGCTAAAATAGTGGCACGGATTTTAGTAAACAAACTTTTTCTAATTGTGTGGAAATTATTTTGTTTCTAAATCAAAAGCCGTAGACACAATGCAAGGATTACAAAACAAATTATTCATCTACATTTACCTATAAGACAAGCTGTTGTTTACACACCTAACACAATGCCAATGAAAACATGCTTGTCTTGTTACTGATATTTGATTAGATTTTGTGAAAAAATACGGACTACCTCGGCCATGTTCTCTGCGTGGTGAAACACTCATTACAGTATTCAGTAAAGAGACTATGAAGGCTAAATTGTGTCCACATAAGATCAACTTTGTCACAAAATAGGACTTTTGTTTCAATGAATGTTATTTGCTCTGCTACAGTGGAATTATTGGAGGCTTGTGTGCTGTGCCCATATGAGAACTCTGAGAGGTGTCAGTCAGACGTAACTGAATATTCCTTATTTGGTCATGCCTGGTCTGAAAATTTCTCCAGGTTTTAAGAGCATGCTTGTCCTGGTAGTTGTTGTGGTGTGTTAAAGCATATGTGTGTATTGTTTTACTTCTGGTTGCATCCTATTTGATGCTCTGATCCTTTATGATGAGAGATTTACGTAACTATTATTTGCTATGCTTGGCTTTTCAGTCTGTTTTTCTCTTCAAAGGAGACGCGCTAGAAAACTGTCAGCATTCACTATGAGTCCCATCTTCAAAGAGAACATTCTTCCCCTCCAACATCTACAGCATCACTCAAGCTCCCTCAAATCACTGCTTGACCTCTCAATTATTACTAAATGGCAGGGTACCGGTTCCCAGCATAACTTTAATCATCAACTCCCCCCTCAATACACTCCTACCATGACATGTAATATGAACCTTAAATTAGGTAGAGAGATTATGGTCCAGAACAGAAGTTCATTTATTGCTTGCTATCTATTAGGCTGGCCAGTATGAAGCTGTATATATGTGACTTTGGAAAAATGTTTAGCGGTACATTGCGTTCATATATGAATATACGCAGCTCATCCATAGCTACAAAGCTAGCTTTAAACAGGAGGCTATAGATGGGTTTGTAGTATTGATGACACTTTAGTTTTTTCACTTTATTACTTACTCCTATCCCTAAACCTTGGAGCACCCTTATCCAAAGATACAACTGACACAGACTTACACAACAACCGAGTTAAAGACCCAACAATGGTGGCTAAACACTGAAAATTTAACATTCCTATATCTTAACTGCTTTGATATCATCCTCCCATATATTATAACAATTAAATATTAAGCAAAAAACTTTTTTGTATACTTGTGGCAAATTTTTTTTTTTTTTTTTTTTTTTTTTCAACTTTCATTCAACATTTGGTCAGATATTTTTCATAAGCCAAGGTGTGATATGTAAAAAATCCTTAAGTGACTTTCAACTGTAATATGTAGACCTTACTATTAGAATCTACAGAGATGCGTAAGGCACCTGTTGTTTAGCTATTATTTATGGCTCCCAGCAGTAACGTGCACTATAATAACCATATCCGAATGTTCTTCAGCAGGCTCCACTGTCTGTGACGCCATTCCTGCTTTATAAACAATTGTGCATCATCTGCTCTTGATAAACTGGTTCTGACCTTGAGTATTTTCTGATTTTTCTTACATATTGACTGCACCTGACTGCATAAGGAAGTAAGTGAAATATTGGTGTTGTACCTCATTAGTAATACCACTCATGCTCCCTCTGAATCTTCATGGCATGTTTACTGATTCAAGAATCTAATAGGTTCTCTTCGGCATTCAGTGTATTGTAACTCTGAAGGCTGGCTGTAAGAACTTTTCTTAAGCATGAGTTAGATGAGAGACATTGGTCTGTAGTATTAGTACTGGATCACATCCATCTTAGTTAATTATGTCTACTCTTAAATGGCTTTATTCTGGTGGCATTTACGGAGCTTAACACTGTGTTAAAAACAGGCAATCTTAGAAAAAAATATGCACTTTTAAAATATTCCTGATTAGCTATTTGGCATGTTAGATATGTCAGAACGATATTTTTTTACGAGGTGGAACATACAATGTTAAATTGGTGAATTTTGTTCATGTTTCATTATAATTTTTAGTTACTTTCAAAGATGTTAATGGTGATTACATGGTTCCCTTGCAGTCATGTTAACACACTTGGCTATTCACTAGAAAGTCTGTGGTTCAAGGCTCAGAACTGCCTATTTGCCACATTTGGGCTATTAAGCAATATGTCCCAGAATTGCTTGGATTCTACATTGATTGTAGAGCTACAAAGTGCTGTGGCCACTGATGTAAATATAGAATAAGCAAAATATGCACTGACAAATATTGTATGCTAAAGATTTTGCACAGCACTGCACCTCTGACCTATCATTAACTACCATGTAAAGCATGGCAGATTTTCATTTAAATATTTGCGGATATTTACTCCATGAAAAGAAACTGGCTCTGGTGATAGTGACTTGAGTCTTTAGAAAGATGCTGGTGCATTGTGGGAAATGTAGTGCCTTTAGTGAAGTTGTGTGGAGTGTCCTGTAGTTCTACTCAACAATCCAGAAAAAAATGCTTCCTACTGCCATGATTTTAGTAGGGCACAGCAACATTTTATTGGGGCCATGAATCAGAAAGTCTGGTGATGTCGCTGATTCCTGTAAACTTTTGGACTACGTAATAAGAAAAAAAGCTGCTTCACAATGTTTTGTAACACTCATTTGCATGAAAAGAGGCTGCACAAAAAATCCAGATAGTATAGCTAGTGGTTCATTATAATAATAGGAAAATTTATTGCAGAGGTAAACAGTGAGCAGAAATTGTTATACAGCTGCCTAAATATAGTTGGAAAGAGCCACTGGTTAATATTACTGTTGATGTCCTGAATGCTATTATTTTTAAAGGTTCCAGATAAGCTGTATCTACACAGCACTCTTGGCTTTTTGCTAATTATTACTATTATATCTTGTACATCACTTAATATCACTGAGAGGTGTTTTGCCTGTAATGTTAAAAATAACCCCAGTAAATCTGCCATACTTAATGAAATGGGTCTCTGTGACCTTGCTGATTAATTTAATCATTATCACAGACAAGTGAAATGTTGCACACTTAAAAGGAACACCACTAACAAGTTTATAGTGTCATGCTCTGTTTTTGTTTTATTCTCTTCAAGGCTTGCCAAAAGGTACCACTCTGCTAGAACATATGTCTCTAGCCAAGTAGATGCTTAAGCAAGCAAGCCTTCCTGTAAAACAGCACAAATCTAAAGTTTGGCAGCAGATGTTTCATACACAAACGTGTACATTTGGCTGCCCAACTTAGTGATGTAGAGTGGCTAGACCCTGTTTTTTTTTTTTTTTTTCTTATCTTCCTGTGCTCATCTAGGTGTGCCATCGCAAGTGCCAATTAGTCCTGATTAGGAGGTGTTATGGAGACCCTTTCTGTCTCCATGTTTTTGCCACAAATCTAACAACTTTTCTTGATTCTTTGCTATTGAGCCAAATCAACAACACAGTGAGGTTCAGATATAGACATCTCACTTTTAAAATTATAAAGCTCTGTTTATTTGAGTCGGAAAGTTTGAGCATCACTGCTTTGCCAGTAAACCAGGTTTTGCTGTTCAACATCCAACATGAGTAAATAAGCTTGTTATATATTTTGTGTGCCATGGCATCCTGTGTAGAGATATAGCTATGTAATGCTGAGTATCCGTATTGGCCTGAGAATTCTGAATCTTACTGCATCAAGTTGCAGAGAGTTTGCTACAGTACTTGGATATCTTGTCTGATATTCTGAGTTCTGATTTTGCTCTGCAACGAGTTTTGGATAGCAATGGGCATTTTAAATGGCAAGGTGAAATCTGTTTTTTTTCATATTTTAATCATATTGCAGGGCCTAAAAGATGGCATGTATAAAACAATCCCCTGACCCACTACTGTCAAATTGCCCATTAATGGTCCATCTGATCATGCATATACTATTTTATTCATTATAGCTAGAGCAAACTATGACTCATAACATAAATATTGCTCTGGTTTGGTTCATGGGATCTCCGTAGCCTTCTCCCGTCATCGTAAAGACTTTTACACACCAGCTCTGAAGGTCATTTCTGAGCGTGAGAGCAAAGCTGTTTATGACAGTGGGAGAGGAACATTTAGACTGCTTACTCTGACCATTTCATCCTAGGAGCCACTGCTTTATGTCCTATCCTCCCATCCTAATTCTCCAGTCAACTTAACCACTCCTCTCCCAGTCTTTCTGGGACACTGAGTGTTGGGTATCCACGTTCCCCTTCACACCTGAGGTCTGAGAAGTAAGTAAGGTGATCCAGCAGTAAATCAGTGCAGCTTAATTTTGAAGAATTGAAGTTATTACAGTGCTGTCACATTTACTGTGTGAATCCTCAGTTTTGAGTCCTCCTCCAATTCTTTCTCTGCGTGTTACAAATTCAGATAATTAAAGAATGAAAAATGCTTGTTTAGTTTTGTTCGTGCCTCTCTGCACTGCAGCATTAATCAGATTTGAGTGAATATCCTGCTGGTGTGTCTTCAGTGTGGCCTCTCACCGAAGCCATCTTTCATTTCTGCATATGATTTCCCCTTGCTTACCTGCTAACCGCCTTGTACTTGATCCCTGGTTTTTAACAAAGAGAGAGGGGGTAGAGCAAAATACTGACTGTAATTCTGTGCTGCACTAGAGGGCACAAGCTACATGTGAAAGGCTCAGTCATAAGACCTCTGCACAGTCAACAGCAGCCCTGTTTAAAAGAGACCAAACTTTTCGAGCACTTTTTTAAAATCAGAACTTTAACTACCTTCAAATCAAATATAAGAGTTGCAAACAAGAAGAGATGTTTGTCTTACTTAAATACACATCTTATGGCCAGAACCACATGAATAAACCTAAAATTATAGACAGAAATTGAAAGTATCTCAGTTCCAAAGGTTGTTTACCTTGCTTGTTATACAATTTTAGTGAATTCTCCCATGTTTTATGTGATTGACGTACTAAGATTTACCACCGTGAATGCACTAATTCTATTGTTTGAAGGGCATCTCTGTTAAGAAGAATGTGTGAAGTGTAAATGTGAGTTCCAAGAATGGTCTACAATGGTGTTATTGGCTAGAATGTGCATTAAAAGTAGCATTAATCAACTTGTAGTTTAATTTTAGCAGTTTTCTTAACTACCAAAACCTTAACTTGGAGGAGTTCTAAACATTACAGAATGTCCTATATTCATGCATTAATATGACAGAAACATGATCAGGTTTTTAGACAATTAAATGAATTGTTACACACACACACACACATACACACACACACACACACACACACACACACACACACATACATACATACATAGACTTAAATGTTTCTGGTAATCCGTCTCATTCCACCATTCCACCATGCAGAGCCTCACCTCAGAGAATTAGAACATTCTGAAACGAAATGTAACAACATGTTGTTTGTATCCTGTTGTTGGAGTACACATTGGCACTGGGTGCTGTCAGTCTCTAGCAGCCCACTGGAGCAGACAGCACAGTGACAGCAGAACAATAGTGGTCTAAAACAGGCAAGGCAGACAGAGAAGCTATATGTGCTAAGCTGTGCTGTGGTTAGGAATGTGTTTCTGCCCCCTGACTCTTCTAAACCTAAATGAGCTAAATATAAAACAAATTAGCTAACTAAATATGAGAGCGGTACTTGCCCAATGACTCTGATTAGAATGCTGAAAGACCTGAACTAGCATCTGCTTATGTGAAGTGATGAATATAAAGTAGCCTTTAACTCAGAATAATGACATGATTTCCAGGGACTCAAACTTTGGGAAAAATTAGGAACCTTAGGTGCATTCCACAGTATGAAGAGGTTTTTTGCTATAGTTTCTGAGGCTTTGCTGGCTTCTGCTGTTGATTAGATATTTACCTATACTATTACTTGTATTAGATATTTACCGGTGCTATTTTAAATGTTCTAGATTGGCTAAACTACTAGCTGACATGCTAGCAGTTTGTCAGTTTAAAAAAGTCAAGAGTTGTTTCTGCATGAGAGCTTAGAAATGATGACATCATGCTTTTGTTTAAACTCATGTGGTCAGTACTGTCGTGGAACTGTGGAAAGCTGTTGAACTTGCAAAAGTAAACCAGCAAAAAATAAAACGCACAACGCCAGACTGACTGCTACTGGGGTTGATCCCCGAACTTCATCCTGTCCCACAGACACAGCAAGTCAAGGCTGTATGTAACACACTAACCATGTGAACACATCACCAGAACTAGAACTCGGGGTTACCATGGTAACAGTCTAACATGTTAGACATGTTATATTTTTGTGCCCATGATTTCAATTAATTGGGAACTCCTCTTTTTTGTGCACACTTCATTTCCAGATACATGAAAAGTTACGCGCCAAAAGTGTGACAGTTGATCAGCATTCATAATAAACTGGCAAATTAGGTGTAGTTGTGCAGGGGGGAGCTTTGTCTTTCTCATCATTTCTCTCATTGTTGGGGTGGTGGTAAATTACTCCGTGCATCCTTGTGATGGGTTTTTGATAGTGTGATTTGTTTTCTCCTGCCTATTTTGTTTGTTGGTTGTTGCTGTTATTAATATTATTATTTAAATAATTAGAGTGAGAGTTAGAGAATTACAGATAAAAACGCAGTCTCTAGATGGGATTAGTGTACTGTGTAAATAAAGCAGTTTGGGTTGACTTGGTTGTGTATGTTTCTGACACTTTTAGCTGAATGTGCCATGTGCAGTAATGCTGGCGTAAAATGTTATATTTGAAATATACCCAAATAAAGGCAAATTCATGTTCAAGGTGTGTAGCATCTTTTGTGTTATGTACAAAAAAACTATGTGATGTGCATGTTGAAATGAAACATTTGCTACAGTCTTTTACAAACAGAATCTGAGTGTGGTAGGGCTGTAGCCAGTTTTTGTAACTTCTGTTTATGGTTAAATTAAGTTTTGCAATGTTTTGTCAATTCTTTAGAACCCCAGAGCAACAACGTTGTTTTACCTCACGGTTTATTTTTTATTTTTTTGACAATAAAACTGTTCCTTCTCACTTCCGTTAACATACTGTTGGAGCACTTTTTCACTCTCTGTCAAACACAATCAATGTGATGCTCCTGCTTTCTGTATCACTTAATCTGTCCAACATGTTTTCTTTTTCCACTCTTTTCACATTAGGCTTATTTGGGCCAGTGCTTTCATCCAACCCTGACTTATAAAGCCTGCTTGCGCGCGCGCACACATTCTTCAGAGTCTTCTTTATTGCTTCATATGATTTATGTGTGTGCTGAGTCCTGCAGAGTGTGTTAATTGTTCTGCTACACTGTTGAGATGCTGGAAATCCCCATCAGATGCCAGCGCTGGCATTCTGGCCAGGCCTTAGACCCCCTTCTAACAAGTACATTGTGTCTCACAGTCTCCCTTTTCTGCTTTACTCTTACCCCTTTCTCTGCTTGGCTATTCTTATTTAGTGCTTATTTTTTGTCTTCTTGTGTTCACAGTAAACACAGAAACATCTGCTAATACCAAGGGATTTATTCATACCAACTATTAGCGCCTATGAGTAATGAAGTTAATAGAATAGAAGCATGCTGTCCTAAGTGGGCTGCCTACTCTGTTGATTACACACGGTTTTCAAACTTTTCACTCATTCCTGCCCTTTCTGGTGAATGTTGGCTTCTGTGGTTGCAGATTAAAGGTTGTTATGGGGTTATTCCTTGAGGCTCTGTCAGTCAATAAAGCCAGTCTTCTTGCCAGTTGTGTGCGTCTGTCTGTGCGTCTCTGTCTGTGCGTCTGTGCGCGTGTGTGTGTGTGTGTGTGTGTGTGTGAGAGAGAGAGAGAGAGAGAGAGAGAGAGAGAGAGAGAGAGAGAGAGAG
>JAYJMA010010056.1:0-12720 GCA_036873895.1 Parotocinclus cabessadecuia | reverse complement strand
AGACAGACAGAGGGAGGGGGAGACAGACAGAGGGAGGGGGAGACAGACAGAGGGACAGAGGGAGGGGGATACAGACAGAGGGACAGGTTTAATAGCCTGCGGTATTTGGACACATGTTTCTGAGAGCAGTGGCTTTAAACACCAATCCCTGGTATATTTAAACAATAAATGAGCTCATTTTCTTTCACATGTAATGAATTCAGTTCACAAGTATGTGCAGTCCCTGAAATGCTGCCATTTAATATAAGCAATGTAGTGAAGAGTTGCCAGTTTCCATGCAACAAAGTAATCACTTTGAATTTTTCATGGATACCTGGGATCTGTAAAAAAAAAAAAAAAAAAAAAAAAAAAAAAAGAAGCTCATAACCCTTTGAAGCTGTCACCGTTTTATCTTGCAGCCTAAAATCAGGCCCTCAGAGAAAACTCGATTCGCTTTCACTTTTTCGCCTTACATCCAATTAGCAAAGGAAACAGCCCTGAAAATCAACTAGAATAACACGGTTGGAAAAGTGATCATCCCTCTGATTTAACGCTTCTCTTCAGAGAAGCTACAGAGCACAACGGCTGCGATGATCTACGGCACTCGCCTTCGGATCACGTCCAAGCGAGTACACACTCCCTCTCGTGTTTTATTGCTTAGGCCACACTAGTTTTGCGGATCCGCCGACGATCATATATGAAGAATACAACAAAAAAATATATAATTTTTTTTGTTTGGTATTTCTCGGATCCGCCGCACCACCAATGGCTGAAAAAAAAAAAAAAAAATTACATAATATTTTTTCGCTTTTTCTGTCCTTCGGTGGAGAGCCAAGCGTTTTCTTCTGTTCATTCAATTTTTTTCCAGATTCACTTTAATTGTAGGTTAAATAAATTTTATTTTTAAAATAAAAAATATATTTTTATTTCTTCCTCCTTTTTTGTATTTATTCCACATAGTCCTTGAGAAAATGAAAAATAAAGATTTAAAAAAAAAAGTTCCTCCCCCCTCAGTAGATTCTTAAGTAGGGACGTCCGAGGAACAAGCAATTAAAAATTCCGGCCTTAGATATAAAGAAAAAACTGTTTTATTCTGAACAAATCAATGTTGATGACTGATGATTACTCCTTATTACTTTGATGGTAAGGATTAGAGTGTGCGCCGTACTCGTTAGTTTTGAGTATTACAGAATAAAAGTGTTAAAAAGTAAAGGAACCGTCCTTTAAAATGAAAGGCCCGGTGTATATGCTGCTTAGTGTGAACATAACTTTAACAGTTTTGGACTCACCTCGCCCTTCATCATCCTTACTCTCGCCAACCACCAGCCGCAGGGCTCCTGCTCGTTCGCTCGAGAGTACACCTGATACAGCACAACGCAAGCACACGAGTTTAGACTGCGAGGTCGTCCATAATCGCTCAGACGAAAGAAAAAGTACAGGTGCGAAAGTCTTAGGTCACCGCTCAGATCAGATCATCCACTGTTTGAAATACAGGAAAGTCGTACGCAGCACTCAACTGGAGAAAAACAATCACTACACAGCTTCTAACGGCTACAGTAATAAGTATTCAGAGCTTCAAAGAAAAAAAAAAAAAAAAAGCAGCTTCAAAGAAGTGACAAGTCGCCCCTTTTCGGAAGGGTACCAGCCAATAAACCACTTCTTTTCTTTTACAGAAGGGCAGGGTGAAAAGCCTAAGATATACTAAGAGTTCACAAAGACTGGAATAAAGGGGAGTTTAATTCTGAAAAAGGCAATTCCAAGTCTCATATTTGAGTCGGATATGTGACCATTTCTAAAAACAACGGCTCTAACAGCGGCCTAAGACTTTCGACCAGTTCTGCACGTCACACATTCAAAAAAAAAACAAAAAACGTCGTGACCGCAGGTTCTTCATAACGGCGTTTTCTGAAGGCTGAGGTGAAAAGCCACAGTACGCCGTCACCAAGAGTGATGGTCTCAACACTTAAAATATAACGGCAGTATGTGAAACGTCAGGGCGTCGAACCAGGGAGGGGGTGATCAGACGGCTGCCTACCTCCACTTCCTCTCCCTCGCCAATGTCCTTGTTGTAGTCTGAAGGGGGCGGCAACCTGACGTCGCTAAACGGCAGCTGTCTCTCTGGCTGCCAGCTAAGAGAAAGAGCGAAAAGAGGTCAGTATTACAACCAGAGGAAAACGTATCCGCTTCCATCCCATAACCGTCCATCCATATTCACAACAAACGTGATGAGCTATCCCTACTCTGCCCACTGAACCCGGGGATTTAACTTCACTACTCCTATTTGTAAAACTTCCAACGCGCGTCGACCGCGATGTGGCAGAAAGAGTAACGTTTCACGCGGGTTCGCTTTGTCGTCGCGTCCTTCCTTTACGGACTGCGTTTTGTAAGGCGTAGGGAACGTCAGAACTATTTAAGGAGGCAAATCAGAGCGAGAAACAATCGCCAGCAAAGCAGCATCAGTTCATTAAGCGAGCAACAAGCTGTAAAATAACTTAACGAGCGCCGCTCAGGAAAGATCAGGAACGTCACACTTCTCACTGTTAGCTGAAAGTAAGTGCCTGGCGTTCCCAGTCCGTTCCCTAAACGCAGGCGGAGTCATCCTGACACATGCTGGATCAACAGAGCGGACCAACACTTTAGGTCTCGTGTGGACTTTGGATCAGCGTCTTATTTTAATCTACAACGTCCAGGTTTAAATCGTGTTAATCGACGTTAAACAGGGTCTTATTTAAACATGGGTAAGCGATAATAGTGGTAGCCAATACACCACCAGGAATGGCAGGGGCATTTTGGTAGGAGCTTTAGTAGCCCGGCCGCATGTAGTACAGAGGCAAAATGATAAGACCTCCTGATATAAGGGGGTGGGGAGCGATTTTGACTATATTTTCTTTTTGCATTTTTTTTTCCAACTCACAGCTGGGCAAAGTCAACAAGGCCTGATTTATAATAAAATATTCAATCAATCAATCACGTAACTTATTGCATTATGTATTTCAGTTCTAAAAGGTTAGCGCTTAGGCACTGGTTGCTGGTATCCGAGTGATCTGGCAACTAGGGGTGCATGAAATGGTAACCGTCATTAAATCACAATATTCAAAGACATTTTCACGATACTCAATAATTATTACAACTCGGGCTGCACCGATCCGATATTCTGTATCGGTATCGGCCCGATATGTGGTTAAAAAAAAATAATTAAATCACTGGATCGGAGATCGGATGGGGGAAAAAAAGTTTAATCCGATAACTTTCCTATCACGTTTATGCTTGACTACAATTTGGACGACTCGTCGTGAGCAATAGCTGAGCCTCGAGCTAAAACCGTTAGCTAGCAGCGTGCTCATCATGTCAGCTGTGTGGAGTCATTTTAAGCTCAAGGATGATCAAAGTAAAACAGCCGAGTGCAGCATATGCAACGCCAGTAGCAGCGTATTGGGCTGATATCGGTATCGGGCATAAAGAAATGGTATCGAGCCAGCCCTAATAACAACGCCTGCGACGGCAGACAAAACGCATCAGCAGAGACGTTCTTAAAATTCAGATTCTTATTCCAACATTATACCACACTTGGTGATTCATATTCTAAACGTGCTGCATTCCTAATTAAAATCGGCTAATTACATACGCTGCTATATGACTGGCCGATCAGATCATTGTGTGCATGAGCATTTGCGCTGGGTGAGGGTGTGTGTTTAAAGAGCGAAATGTACTTACTTGTTTTCAAAAACAATCGTGAGGGAATCTTCGTGGACATCTTTGATAAATCCCTGAAATCACAGAGAGCAGCGCACATTAACACTCTCGTGTTACTTCCATAACTCAAAAGCTCTAACGCTCATCAAATACCCGGAGCTTTCGGTGTGCTAAACGCGCGCTAAACGCACCGGGTGAATTTCTTGGTGAAGGGAGGAAAAGAAATTCTCACGTTTCCAACGTCCGTGTGCTCCAGAGGCGCCGGAGCCTCCGCAGCCAAGCCAGATTTTGTATAGGGATCATTTACTTTGTGGGTTTTTAGTGTGTTTATTGCCATTCCAGCTCAGTCAGGCTACGGACGCGTCATTTTCAATTCAGTTCGATTTTATTTTATTTATATAGCGCTTTTTACAATGTAACACTGTCTCAAAGCAGCTTTACAGTAATACATTATCTAAAAGGCCAATCCCCATTTTAGATGTGTTTTATGTACAAAACAACTAAGGTTGTTGATATTACTGTGCTATATTTGGTTTTTATTCTTGAGGCGAATCAAAGTTCATGATTTTAAAGTTCAGCAGGTGGGGCTTCAGTTGAGCTGAGGCTTTCACGTAGTTTGTTTGTTGTGTTACGACTCCGTTCTTCCTGCCGTTTGGCTTTACAAAGTGATGGGACTGTGTTTAGGGCATCAGTGGGTGGGAAATGGCACCAGGTCATTTCTTTTCCTGCAGCCTTATTCCCCAGATCATCTGCTTTTTCATTACCAATCATGTTACAATGGCTTGTATATACACACATGCACACTCGCTCGCACTCACACTTGCTCGCTCGCACACACACTCACACAAACGTGTGTGAAAACTGATAGTCTGGCATAGGCAAAGTGAAATGTGCTTTAGTAATAGTTTACTATGATTACAAGAGAACTAGTGGAACCACATGCTGCCAGGACCTGTTCTCCATCAATCATGCTATCACCTCCAACCCTCAGCGAGTGACAAAGCTGGCAGAGTGACACTACCTAATATGGGACAGGAGGCGAAGGAAGGGAGGAAAGGGTAGACCAGGGTTCCGTGAAAACTAGTCACAGGAGACACAAAGCAGCCAAAGATCAGAAGATGGAATAAAACGTTCTGCAGCACACCATAAGAACGTTCTCCAAACTCTCATTGAATTCTCGTCTAAGAGAACCTGATTTTTAACTTGCTTGATTAATTGGAGAATTGGTCCAATTTAAGGTTCGGCATACTGACTGCAAATCAGAACATATGCAGTACTGTGCAAAAGTCTTAGGTCACCTTTACATGTGTTGTTTTAGCAATAAAAAAATTAAACATTTTAAAAATCACTTGGATTAAAGATAAGATAATCTGATATTACGACAGCAAAAGTATCTGGGTTTTGGAGTCATGTGCAACTGCTCCAACACAAAATGTTGCGAAAGGTGACAGTGGTGCTGCAAAACTCAAAATATAACATTAGTGATTAATCATATATTGATAAATATACTTATATTTATATATTTATTGATGACTTTACTTTGAGATTAAATGCTCTGTTAACTCCCTGTACAATGCAGTATTTGAGTAACAAATAAATAGAACTTTGTACCTTTAGATCGGTTTTTAATTAGTTATATTGTGTTTAACAAAGTTTATTGTGTTTCTACTTTATTTCAAAATTTATTTCTACATCCCTTTTTACGAAGGAGCTTTGCCTCAAAGCAGCTTTACAGTATTATATCACGCTAAAACACCAATCCCAAATTCCAACAGCGGAGAGGAAAAACTCCCTAAATGTAGAAGGAAGAAACCTTGGGAGGACCAAGACTCAAAAAGGGACCCGACCTCCATGGGTGGCCTGGATGTTAAGTCATATAGTTAAGTTTGTAAAAGTAAAATGAAGCAAAATAATAGCAATTAAATTCAATAATCTAAAAGATTTGACATATCGAGTTAATTCAATGGTATAGGATCGATATCGGTATCAGCCGATATAAGGAAAAAGTCGGATCGACGCATCCGTGGATCAGACTCAACTTCGTATCCATAACTTTATATCGTAAAATTTAGACAAACTACTATCGGGTTATAAATGAACGGACGAAGCTTTACAGGTCACTGTGTCCGTTTCAGTCGCGTGACCAGCGTACGTCCAGTACGTAAACGATCCCCTACACTGTCCACGTGCTTGTTTGTACCTTTGGGGACCTGGCCCAAGTTCCCGAGCCCTTACACTGGGCTTTTTTTCAGAGCTGAGAACAGTTCTGTACGAGTGAGTGCATAAATAAAGCTAAACTCAGAATTAGCATTAGCATTCCCTTCTGCCCCAACAGTGTTACTTCATGGTTCTGTGACAGAATTCATAAACAGACTCCTAAGAAAAAGTCACGAAGAAATGGAACGTGACAGAACACACTAGACGACAATGTGCCTGAACATTGAGGTTTTGAATCATGGTGATATTCTATGTCATTAATTACCTAGGGCTACTCCATAATCCTCTTATGTTTACACCAATATTTATGAGCTTCAGCACGTCTTTGCCTTTTCATCCTGTTCCCGTTTTGAAAAATTGGTTTCCTGGCTGCCACCCTTCCAAAAAGGCCCTTCCAGATCAAGCTTCTTCAGACTGTAGAAGCTGCATCAGCGTAAGGTGAAGCCACACTAAACACCGTAGCTTAAAGAAGCTGTTTTAGTGATTTTTCTTTAGTGCTGCAAACAGATTTTCCCGTTTTCTCTGGCTGCATTTACTAGCGAGACTGGGAAATAATTCTAAAGCTTCATTTACAATGGGAAAATCCACAGCATCTAATCTAAATGGTGACCTAAGACTTTTGGCTCAGACCGTTTTCATTTCATTCTCCCACGGACGCCACTTTTGGGGGACCACCAGTGGACAGAAGCTACGTGAAGACTCCGGTGTGCCCCTGTTATTTTCCATTCTTCCATAGTGTGAATGAAGCGAAGCCTTTTTTGACACGAGAACCCGGGGTGTGCCACTACAGGCTGCCATGGATGGGCCACCGACGGACCAATCGACAAACGTGCAATGTCGCTCCATCGGGTGCCGGAGCGCCGGCTTTGGTACGAATTTCAACCCTCACTCACTGAAGCTCTGAGTTAGAATACGTGTAAATCAAAAGGAGGTAAAAGGGGGGCTACAGAGATGCAAAACTGTTACATTCACCTATTAAAGCAAGGATCGAATTCATAGAGCAAAATATTTGATTAGGAAGTTGCCGCACAGGGCAAGAACGGCAAATTACGTTTGGAGAGTTCCACTCGTTAGCCGGCACAAACCAGATTCAGAAAGCCCACCAGTTGCAGGAGAGGGGGGGTTGGAGTGAGTGTTGGGTATCAGAGCTGAGATCACCTGCTCCTCTTACACCTGCCACGGTCCCTCAGAATCAAACCTTCAGACGAGGCCTTCATTACGAAAACCTACAGAGCAGGGTGCCCACCCGAACAAACGCCAAAGCAAAGGCAGCATACTAGAGCGCTGTATTAGTTTCCACATGGCTGCAAACAGCAAATCCGAAGGCAAACAAATGCCATTATATTAAAAACGAGCCTTTGACCTAGACTTACTTATCTGACCACGCTTTAAGACAGGACAGCAGGGTTCGAGACCCGCAAAGGCGTCCTGACCAGAGAGCAACGAAAGGAGCCCCGACTCTCCAAGTGATTCAGGAAAGCGTCTTAGGAAAAAAAAAAATCGTACGAAAAAATAGTTAGTAAAAATAGCTATTCTTCAAACAAGTTTTTATTTTTATATAACCCTTTTCTTAAGAACAAGTGTTACGCTCAGAAAAGGTTCTGAAGAAAGCATCACACTCGTCTTTCAAGCCGAGCGTCGAAATTTACCAAAACGGTTTAGTTATTCAAAATAAGACCAATAGTGTGATCGTGCCCGCCTATCTATGGCTTCCCCCCACCCACCCACCTCGTGTTCGAAGCTTTAAAACATGACGATTTTCTTAAAATAACATCAGACGACGCCTTCCTTTTTAAAGAACTGGATTTAAGAACATTCTTATGAACTTTAGTGTTTATCTTGAGTCCTTGATATACGCCCTACACATGCGCCGTATGGACGTCCCCAAAACGTCACAAACTGGCATGATGGGTGGTTTAAAAAAAAAAAAACAAAAAAAAAAACAAAAAAAACACATTTCTCAGCCTTTACTAATTGATTTCAGAATCGTCTTCTCTAGAAGCTGCAGAGATGATCATGGGTCAAACTTTGGATAACTGTGGTGGCCTGGTGGTTAAGGTACTGGACAAGGGACCAGAAGGTCCAGGGCTCAAATCCCACCTTTGCCACAATTGGGTGCCTGAGCAAATTCCCCAAACTCCCAACTGCTTGGATTGTAAGACTGTATGGATTGAAAGTCGCTCTAGATAAGGGCGTCTGCTAAATGGCACGAATGCAAATGAATCTTAAAAAGGTTTGAATTTGTATGTTTAGTTGATCCTAAGGAATCCCTGACACACACAATGGCTCGCAAGAACACGGCTCTGCTCTGTGAAACCTAACTGAACGGATCTGAATGAGGACTGATTATTTTAGTAGCACATGTGGCACACGTTTTATGCCGGATGCCTTTCCCAACTCGGGAGTGTAAACGCAGCGGCTGGGGCTTTTCTCGAAACGCACCACTCGATCCTTCATGTTGAAAGCCTCACCCGGGACCGAACCCAGTACCTTTGCCTTTTCTAACAGCTGGCTCGACCCACTGAAGCAACAAGCCTGCATCTGCTTCGATACTGATTAATAACACAATCAAACAGGCAGTATTAATTAAAGATGCACTTGAATTTCAGCCACTGAAAACGAAAAAAGCTTTCGAACAAAAGCGAGACCGGTTGTTTTTTTTTTTTTTTTGACAAGGTTCCAACAGAGTGGAGATGAACGCGGTGGGAACAAACGGGGCCCGCTCTCAACGCGAGCGTACGCTGCTTAAACGGCGCGCAAAACACAAGGGCACCGGCGAATGCAGAAGACGGCAGCGAACACTTCCGAGAGCTCTCGCGCAAACGTAAAGACAAAACACTGAAGGGGTTAAAAAATAACGCTTTAAAAAAAGCGTTTATTTACGGAACGTCGTCAGCATCAACGGGTTAACGCGATACTAGCCGAATACCTACACTGGGACCATTTAGAGACACCAACTGACCTGCGAAATGCCTTTGGAACGTGGGACGATGTCAGAATACCCAGAGTAAACCCACCCGTGTACGGGGCGATGTTGCTGGAGTGCTTATGTAACCCAGTGTCAAAGCAAGAGCAAGGATACGCCGATACCAGTCAGACATTCAGACTGGGCCAGTTTAGAGAGACCAGTTAACCTGATGCTTGTCTTTGAGTGTGGGAGGAAGCCGGAGCACCGGGAGACAACCCACACAGACGCGCTGAAAACAAGCATGCTTCTTACAGCCCGAGGTCAGGGTCGAAGCAGGGATCTCCGGAAAGGCGCGGTGCCTGAACTAACCGGTCGTGCCACCGTACCGCTCAAAGTGATGAAGAAAATGCGAAACCAAAGAGAGGAACTAATACGTCAGGAGTGCAAGGCTGGGTTGAGGACGACAGAATGGTTAAAATTAAAATAAAAAGGCTGAAAAACCACGTTTGAGCGGTGGCAGATCGACAGCGAAAATGTTAGACTTAAGCATTCATTTCCAGTTACTCACCAATCACCGCTCACTCGGAGCACCCCACCCCACCCCACCCCACAAATGACTCGTCCTTGCTAAGGCAGCTCAGATCTTTACTCCTGGAAATTTCTCCCCCATGCCCACTACGAGAACAGACTGTTCACACTCGTACCCTTATCCAGAGCCAGAGCTCTGGGACCCAACTGTGGTAGTCTGGCAGAGGTGGGATTTGAACCCTTGACCTTCTGGTCCACAGCCTAGTACCTTAACCACTAGGCCACTAGTTCCATTAGTTATAATATATTATAGTAATATAATATGGGGTGGAATTTTTTTCCATCATCTCTGGCAGGGCAAAAGCGCCCCCTGTGATGCCCGGCCATGGGCCGGCACCTGCCGGAGAGCACGGAGTTTCGTGAACGCCGATTCAAATATGAATAAATTACACCACGAAGATCATACAGGTCAGGTTTACGATCAACGCTTGGCGTCTCAAACCGTCCTGCTCGTGTCAGTACAGTTGGTGTGCTGGGTGTAAGCTGATCCAAAGTGAAGCGCGTCGTATTAATAGATGGTGATGTCCAGATCACGTGGCCTGACCCTACGACTGAGGTTCCTGGAGCTGAAGACGAGACAATCAGTCTGAACGTTAAGGAGAGCTTTTTGTTTTAAAGAAATTATATGACCAGTGAAGTTGGATTAGAATGGAAAAACAGTATGGGAAATATGGAAGCGAATATGTTAGATAAAAGACCACAATATCTGGACCGTTTTGACATTTTGGTTCGGTCGATCTACATTAGGGTTGGTATAAGCCAATCCCAAAGTGAACCTAGATCACAAATACAGCTTGGGGCAGCTCAGTGGCCTCCCTGATCCCAGACTCGAATCCCAGACCGGACTCCGCCCGTATGGAGCACACGTTGATATGAGTATCCTGACACATCCCCAAAGATCAAACCGTGCCTCTAAAGTGTCCCAGTGTGAGCGAGAGTGGCCAGCCGGTTAGGTCCTGGTCCCACATGACCCTCAATTGGATTAAGCCCAGTTCAATCACCTGAGCTCAAGCCAAGGTTTCGGTGTGTCACAGCTTTTAAAGATCCCTGACATTACATCCTAAGATTAGGGGTTTAAACGTGAGTGACGTGAACAGGTAGCAACAGCCAGTCCTCAGGTCTTCACTCAACCCTGCACAGGACACAGGACCGGTGATGGACACCACAGTCCAGGCACGCAGCTGGCTATGGAGAGCTTTTAGCCAGGATGGACCTGTGTCCAAACTTGGAGTAGATGCAAACAGGTCCAACGTGACCCTCGACCACACCAGCCAGGTTCAACCGCCCAACCCTACAGCTAGGAAGGAGCTTTGGACCATCGTTAGTCGCGGCCTTTTAAGACCGGCACGCCATTCAGACACAGTCCAAACCCTCCGTCCCGGACCTGGTGTGAGTTTATCCCGGGATAAGTGGGGATGTGAGAGGTTAGTTTACCTTGTAGAAGGCCCCGTTCGAGCCTCGCACCTCCACCGGCAGCCCATCCATGGCGGCCGTTCCGTCCACGCCGCTGTGCGGCTCCGCTAGCAGCCCCAGCTTCGCCGGCTCGTCGCCCGTCTTGCGGATTTCCAGCGTTTCGGTGTGCAGGGAGAGGGGCTGGAAGAGAGCTCGCGGGTCTGCGCGGTTATCTGACTGGCCCCGGCAGCCTTTCCAGCTCAGTGCACTTAGCGTTAGCGAGCTAGCCGTGATCTACTCACTCGGCTGTCCGGTTCCGGATCAACACCGGCGGTTAATATCTCTTAATGACCGGTGGTATTAGCTAAAGGCTAACTGAGGCTAACTGGCTCGTGGGTCGCCGGGTTTCTGTCCAACGAGCTGCCTAACGTTATGATCTTGGGCAGCGGAGGCTGTGGTGTGTGTTTCCAAAGCTAGCTAAAAGCCTGGTGTCTGTGCTAATGTTATCGGCCCGCAGCTCGGTAAGTCCCGCTGCATGTCCGCCCCTCACACACACACTCCAACAGCGCGCGCACACACACGCGCCGCCCGACTGAAAATGAAAATGCGTGTGTGAATGACCCCCTAATGCCCACCCCTACCACCACAAGTCCCGCCCTCGACGGCCAACGCGCTCTACGATTGGATGGTGAGCCTGCTTGTCAAGCGACGGGCCCGCTGCTTTATGGTGGAGACATTAGAGGCTGGTCAGATTGAGTGTCCGCTCCGCTGATTGGCTGGAGTGCCTCGGGACTAAATATAGGCGACTCTTTTCACTCCATACCGATTCACAAAAGCTAAGCTCAACCAATGGGGGCCGAGCGATTAAGCTACGGGTACTATCACGATTAATAACAAACCGAGTAGTGCTAACTGTACACTAGAGTGCTTTGAAAAGACTTAAAATACAAAAGTGTGACACCCGCTCTTAAATACAGAGTTTTAGTCAAAGACTATGATTTAAAAAAGGTGGTCACTAATGGTCACTAATTGCAAGACTGCAACTAGATTAATTTACATTTATTTCCCACCATGCTTTATTTCTAAACATGTATTGAGGCTTTATATCCATCCATCGATCTATTCATCCATCCATCCATCCATCCATCCATCCATCTATTCATCCATCCACCCACCCATCCATCCATCCATCCATCCATCTGTCTATCCATTCCTCCCTCCCTCCATCTATCACTCTATCCATCCACCCACCCATCCAACCATCCAGCCATCCATCCGTCCATCCATCCGTCCATCCACCCACCCACCCACCCACCCATTCTTCATCCATCCATTCATCCATCCACTCAAACACCCATCCATCTATCCATCCATCCATCCCCCCCTCCCTTCCTCCATCCAACCATCCATCCATCCATCCATCCATCCATCCATCCGTTCAATCAAATATTCTTAGACATCCCATCTCAGGCCCTGTGGTCCTAACTAGCAGCACAGGGCACAAGATGCTCTGTAAAGTCCATACAAAGCACAGTCATTAATGTGCTCTGTTAATAGGCCCTGCTTTCAGAATATCACTAGACACATTTCTGTTTTCCCTCTGAGCTCTTTTTCGGGTATCAGTTCAGGCTCCACTCATCATTGATTCCAGTGCTCACGCCGTTACCCAGACCACCTCACAGGGTACCAACTCTCCCTCGCCTGCTCCTGTTGATCCAGCATGCCATACCACCAAAACTTTCCCACTGAGCACACAATGACATAGACCGTTTACTGGATAAATACTACTCATACTCACATTATCTCTTATTAGAACTATTACTAAATGTATTATTTATTCACCACTATTTATAGTCTACAGTTTTGTATCTCTACTTTACTCTTCATAATACTGGGCTGCCTATTGAATTCATTATAGTCTATATACTATATAATATATATAT
>JAYJMA010010045.1:0-12720 GCA_036873895.1 Parotocinclus cabessadecuia | reverse complement strand
GAATGCTCAAATGTCATGATTGTTTACAAAGGAGCATCCCCGAAATGCTCAGTCGTTCACAAGTAAGGATGGGGCGAGGTTCACACTTTGTGTTTGTGTGAACAACTGTGTCAGCAAATAGTCCAATAGTTTAAGAACAACATTTCTCATCATGCAATTGCAAGGAATTTAGGGATTTCAACATCTACAGTCTATAATCTAATCAAAAGTTTCAGAGAATCTGGAGAAATCTCTGCAAGAAAGTGGCAAGGCTAAAAACCAACATTAAATGCTTGTGAATTCAATCATCGATCCCAAAGGTCCCTAATGCACTGCATTAAAAACCGACATCATCCTGTAACGGATATTACCACATGGACTCTGGAACACTTCAGAAGACCAATGTCAGTGAACACAGTTCATCAGTTCATCTACAAATGCAAGTTAAAACTCTGCAAAAAAACTATGCAAAGCAAAAGCAATATATCAACAACACCCAGAAACACCCCCGGCTTCTCTGGGTCCGAGCTCATCTTAGATGGACTGACACAAAGTGCCCTGTGGTCTGAGTCCACATTTCAAATTAAATCATGGACGCAGTGTCCTCCGGGCCAAAGAAGAAAAGGACTGTCCGAAAGATTGTGCAAAGTTTAAAGGCCCATTGAAAATGTGTGGCGCATTATGTGGCGCAAAATGTGACAATGGAGATCTGGACTGTCGAGCAACTGATGTTGTACATCAAGCAAGAATGGGAAAGAATTCCACATACAAAGCTTCAACAATTAGTGTCCTCAGTTCTCAAAAACATGTCCCCGTCCCAACTCTTTTGGAACATGTTACAGGCATCAAATTCAAAATGGTGAATATAAGTTGAACCTTTTGAACATTAAATATTGTATTCAGTTGAATATAGCTTAAAGGGACTGTGGCAGCCTAGTGCTTAAGGTACTGGACTATGGACCAGAAGTATTCAAATCCCACCTCTGCCACAGTTGGGTCCCTGAGCAAACCCTTAACCCACAACTGCTTGTGGGTTAACAAATAAGACTATTAATTGTAATTCACTTTGGATAAGAGTGTCATAAATGTAAATGTAAAAACATTTGCAAATTATCATATTGTGTTTTTATTAATGTTTTACACAACATCCCAAATTCATTGGAATTGGGGTTGTATATTAAATTACAGTTGGGAAAACCATGGCTTTCCTTCATGACTTTTCCCAACACTCATCACTGTCGCCAAGTGACACCCTACATTACTGCCATATTATATACCATATCATATCATATCGCTTGACCAGGAAAGTTCAAAATTCAGAGTATGGTTTCTGCTGAAAATTTATTTATGTGTACTTTCAGGTTCCTATCATAAAGTACGTTTGTATGTCTATTGTATGTCAGTCCATCGCAAAACAGGAAGTACATGTATTCTGCACACTTGAATGATTAAAGTACACTCATTACTGTTTGTCAGCTTGGAAAGAAACTCAAACTTGCTTACTCTAGAAAGGTTGTACAATTTATTTACATACCTGAAAGCCTATAGGACCAGGAGGGCCCTGCTCGCCTCTTTTTCCCACTGGACCCTGAAGATGTGAAATTGAACACAGATTGTACACAAATCAGTGTACAGATAAACTGAATATATTGAGAGCTTTTGACACAGCATACACACTCACAGGTGGGCCAGCAGGTCCTGCAGGTCCTTCTTCTCCATCTTTTCCATTAGGCCCCTGAGAAAGTGAGGCAATTCTATTAAATGACGCTGTATTTTTTTTTTAACTTCCATAAGGTTTAACCCACAGTGTTTCTGTACTTCATAAAGAGCCATTAAAGTACTCACTCTTTGACCTGGAGCTCCTGGAGTTCCAGCCTCTCCAGCTTTTCCTGGGTCACCCTGGATACCAAAGCAAGCAATGCATCTTAATCAAATGATGTTCCAACGTGAAAGTGTAGTAACAAAGAATTAACCAAGACTAAGGTTATCAAAACAATCATTCCAAAGTATTCAAAACTGAATTCATAAAACTTCTCTATAGATTTGGCAATAAAAATAAATTACACTGAATCCTTTTGGACCAGGTAGACCCATAATTCCAGGTGGGCCTCTGCCTCCAGTGGACCCAGCTGGTCCAGGGCCACCATCATCTCCTGGTGCTCCCTGTGGAAAACAGTAGTGATAATAAATAGTTAAAAATTTCATCACCCAGAGCACATTTATTCTACAACATATTAATCTTATATTACAAGTATTCACTGTTTAGCACCCATAAGATCAACGCCTGTTAGTTTTTGTTCTTGAAAATTGTGATAAATTCTAAAAGGAAATTTAAATCTGACTTTTAACGAAGGTCATAAACAACTGCTCAACAATAAATTGGCACTACAGACTAACATGGTGAGACAGATTACATGTATGTGCCATTTTTGTCTTAGACCAAGCATAACCATAGTCATATAGTCTTTTTTGCAAGATACCACTAAAACACACAGCATCTCAAGCTGTTATTTCAATCCGTTATACATATCACTTCATCCAGGAAATACACAACACTGTGGTTCTTCAGTTACAAGCACACAATAACACTGTAGAACAAAAATATGAACATGCATGATGTAAATATGTAAATATAAACACAAATAAACACATGTCAGTGGCTGCACACAACCAAGAGCGAATGGGTCAACTTGAACTCTCATTTCCAGAACAAGCAAGAAAATATCACCTATTAAACACTTTAAACCTTTAGGAAGGTAAACCAAAAACGAATACCATTAGCAAGTCACAGCAGCCAAATGAATGGCACTCTGCACTTCTAGGTATGGCATGTGCATGGCAAGCCTGCACTCAGTGTTAATCTGGGTAGAAACTATTCAGATGCACGTCTCTTAACGTACTTCCTAAACCTATTAACACAATGTAAATCAAAGATCTGATATTCAACAATATGTTACAAAAGTTACCTGAGGTCCAATTTTACCTTCTGGCCCATCAACTCCGGCAATACCACTCAGACCCTAGAAAAGTAGCAAATGTGTGTACATATGATGTACAAAGCTAAACCTACTTTACAAGATTAAGTAAAATGGATGTTTCCTTACCCTGGCTCCTGGAATACCTGGTTCACCAGGGCGACCGGGATCGCCGGGACCGCCTTTACTCCCAGAGGTGCCTGGAATTCCACGCTCACCTTGAGCACCCTAAAGATATAGCACAAAATTATTAAGGGGCATTTAAAAAGTATTCAGTGTAAGACTAGTAGTGATGGGCCAATTTTGTTGTTGGTTCCAATCCGATTTCAGTCCATTGGAATCTGTTTTTTATTATTCAATACTATGAATATTTTTGTTGGGACATTATTTAAGACTACAGCATGCTGACTTGCTTTTCCTCATTTCCAGACTAAATCATCTCCACAGAAACGACATTCTAGTTAAACCAACAGCATATTATTTACAATATTATTTGCTTACTCCATTGCTCCATTCCATGGATTATGGATCGGCAAGTGGCCCGGCACTGTCCGTCCGTTATCCAATGAGTAAATGACGTCAATATCATATTGGACTCGTCTTAAATTGTCAGTGTACAAATACTGTAATAAGAATTTGCCCTACCTTCTGTCCTGGTAAGCCATCAGCACCTGGGAAACCACGAATACCTGGTGCACCCTAAAACAGCATTCAAGGGCAATAAACGTCAATGGGTTAAGTTATGTCTGATGTCAACTGAAGACATCAGACAAAAATGCAACACTGTGCAAGGTGTCATCATTCACCATCTCTCCTGGAGGACCAGGTGGCCCCACAGGTCCAGGGTCTCCTCGTGGGCCACGTTTCCCTTCCTCTCCGATTGGCCCCAACTCCCCTTGAAGTCCAGGTTGCCCCTGTAACACAGGCAAGCTTTATCAAACTTTATCACAGCCAGTATTTATTATACACACTACATACAATACAATATAATTACTTACAGATTCTCCTTTACTTCCAGGCTCTCCTTTGTGTCCAGGGATACCTGCCTCACCCTATGACCACAAACAAACAGCTGTAGTACATTCATACATCACTGGATACACCTCTTGTGAATGCCTGGTTTATGTCTGCATAGTCTGCATATGTGTTTGTAGTCTATAAATTAAACACAGACCTATTTCAAATCTGAATATAACATTATTATTAAAGAGAAACTGTAAAAATCCAATTTAGTTTTGCTGCCAATTTATGACCAATAAATTCAACATTTTCTCGTACTATTAAATGTAATAGGAATTATTCGTTCCATGAGGTACCAGGAATTGCAGAGAGGATCGCTTCTTGTTTTTGGTGTGAAATTATCTGAAACATTTTTTTGTAGCATGATGTACTGTCCTGCTGAATGTTTTCTTCTGTCATAGGGTAAACAGCTGCCATGAAGGGAAGAACTTGACATTTAGGTAAGCTCTACTGTCCAACTATCCAGACACACATATCAGAGGGCCCAGAGTGTACCAGGGAAATGTTTACCAGTCTGAACTGTTGACACGTGACAAGATGGGCTCATTGAGTGCGACATAAATCTAAATTCATCTGACCAGGCTATGCTTTTTCATTGCTTAGTGATTCTGTTGTTGCCCACTGGCGTCCTGCCTTTCTGATTCATTTAGAAAACAATGGCAATCAAACTGGTCATCCTCGTTATACAAGGCCAAGGCTAGTCCACCATCGATGACCATGTCTCAATCGAAGTCATTCATTAATTTTCCCATACAAATGTGGATTTAAGCTGAATCTAATCCACATAAATTATACATAAAAATCCTTCTAATTAGATTTTACACTGTATTCCCATGTCAAATTTCTATACAGGAAAGTTCTAATCACAAAAGTGCTGGTGTCTCTAATAAAATGGTCACTCACGATGCATTCAAAATCAGCAGCATTTGCTTGTTATTATTTTGTGATTATATATATTGTTGTGTAATGCATTCTAATTACATTACAAATGTAAAAAATACTGGTACTCCAATTGCAAAAACAATATATATATATATATATTTTTTTTTTTTTTTTTTTTAAAGTGCATCATTACCACTAGACCTTTGGCTCCAGCAGGTCCAGTTTTTCCCTGAGGTCCAGGAGGGCCAGGCTTACCAATCAGTCCTACTGCACCTTGCAAACCTGGTATTCCCTACATTTAAAAAATCATCACGTTTTCATCATCACAGATTCTAAACCACACATTACTTCACAACACCTTGACTTCAAATTTGTTGCAATATAAAAGCTGGAAGAAATGCTAGAACTCACTGAGGGTCCTTTAGATCCAGGAGTGCCATCTGCACCTGATGCCCCCTGTAAATAAAGAAGCAAATAGATATTATAAATCTTAAATGTTAATGTTACGAGGCTTACCTCAGACGACCGGTGCACTCGCGGCTCATTCCAGCAGAGCTTACGGTGATGCCGTTTATATCCGGTGTTCAATTGACGACGTGATATCAAACACCTGGGGGGTCTACTATAAAAGTACGACCCCGAGTGTTGTTCAGGGCGACGGCGTCAAAGAACGTACGGTCCCTAGCTCGTGATTGAGTATTTAAAAGACTGGATGTAGACGGTGACATCCCAGGGCGTATATAGCCGACAGATGTGTACGAGGGAAACCTCGGAGGTATCATAGCTCCCGTAAGGACAGATCAAGGGTTACCCGTCCCCGTCCACACTCGGTCCCTACCGGGTTCACTCCAGCCGGCTGTGCGCTCCAATTGAGACATGTCCCTACTCGTGCTTATTGCACATCTGCTCTCTGCCTTTCCCATTCGGGACGCATCACAGCAACATGAATTTCCCCCTTTTTGTGTTCTGTATTTTGAAGAGCATTTTGCTCTGCCTTTTTAGTTATTTCTCCATTCTTATTATAAGTCATGGGGTTCCTTTATTTTTGCATCCTTGGGTCCAAACAGATATCATAACAGTTAAATCGTATAATGTTAATAAGCACAAGTAATAAAAGACTAACCTGCTTGCCCTGAGCTCCAGGTGAGCCTGGACGTCCTGTGTCTCCTCTGGGTCCTTGACCCCCGCTGGTACCTCGTGGACCTGTAGGTCCCCCCTCACCCTGTAGGATAACGATAAGCAAGATTACATGTGGGAATAGAGTACGTATGCTAATAGGCCACTTAATTATGTACACCCACTTGTTTCCACACTCGTTGTCCTTTTTATCAGATCCACTTAACATATAGTAGCACTCCATAGCTCTACATTACAGACAGTCTATTTTTCTGCATTCTTTGTTAATTCCTTTTAAAGATGTTATAGCTTGTAAACTCTTGTAAACATTGTGTTCGCCCACTGTGCACTGTATTGGGCACATCTAGTAATCTAGTAATTGCTCCACACAGCAGCATTTGTTGTTGTACAGCTTGTCCTAGTCATCTTCTAATCTTTCATCGGTGCTTACAGGATGCTGCCTACAGCATGCTGGTGACTGGATATTTTTGGTTAGGTGCCTATTCTTAGTCCAGCAGTGACATTTAAATTCCTAAAAAAAATAAAAAAAAACTTAAGCAGCACAGTTGTGTCTCATTCATTCATAAACACCACTCAAATAGTGTACATATCTGTGCTGGTCCTGTGGGGGTCTTGACCAATTAATAACAGAACAAAGGGGACTAACAAAGCATGTAGATGAACAGATGGACTAGAGTCTGTAATTGTAGAACTAAATTGCTTGTATGTGGTAAAAAAAAAAAAACAATCACTGCAGAAACAAGGAGGTGTACCTAATAAAGTGATCGAAGTGTGTATATAAGTATTCATGGTAATAATATGCAGCATTTCATGAGTGAGTAATCATTAAATCATTCACGTAATACATCATAGGTCATCATGAATATGTGCATTGAGAAATTCTCATACATGAATTTACGCAGGAGCAATGTATTAATCCATGTAATAAATGAGTTAGAACATGAAGCTGAAACATGATGTTCATGATGTTTGTGGCCCTCAAAGGAAACTGTTACCATAATTAAAAACTGATGTGTAATTATAGTGTAATTGTAATTCAGACATTAATATTCAACGTAGAGTATTTTACAATATTATTCTTTTAACCTTCATGCCAGGGCTGCCTGGAAAGCCTTGAGGTCCAGTGATACCTATGGGACCCTTGGGGAAATACAAAATGAATAACATCAATTAACAAGTTATAACAGAATATTGTAAACATGGCTTTAATGTGGGTTTAAGATTACTTGTCATGTACATAACGTTATGTCTATATTTTGAACAAAATACAAAATAAACCATTCACATACCACTGAGCCTGGTTTGCCAGGATTTCCGGCCACACCACGTTTTCCCTAATTGAAAAAAAAAAACATAATGAGCTTTAGGCACAATAAATGTCAAAATACAGTACATACAATATATATTCTTTCAATTATTTTTTAAATGTATAAACAGTTATTGCTGATCCCAAATTTGTCGTTAATTCCAACAACAATTGAGTCATTTAACTCTCATTTAACTGCCAAATGTACTTTTTACGCTAACTTTATTCTTGTATAGTGCTTTTCTAAAACCCCAAAAGGCTCACAAGTTAGCTGCCATGGAGCAGACAGACAACTACTAATACAGAGCCAAAAAACAGAGTGCTAGAAATGAACAATACCAAAGGAGAAACAGGTCTAAGGCAGATTATATGCAAGTGAAAAGAGATGTGCTTTAAGATTGGATTTGAATAAAGCGAAAGCGTTACACTGCTTAAGCAGAGATAGGTAGAATTTCTAAATTCGAGGAGCAAGTCTCCAAAAGGTACGAAGCCTTGAAGGGTAGATGGAGAAATGGTGAGTAACCTCACCATGGAAGACCTGACAGCTTGAGATGGTCCATGAGGATGAAGAAAGAAGAGCTTTACAGGTAAGAAAAAATAATGATGTATTGTATGCAGTATGGACAGCACGGTGGCTCGAAGGGTAGCACCACTGCCTCATAGCAAAAAGGTCTTGGTTACAATCCCAGGGTGGAGCGGTCAGGCGGTAGATTTCTGGCCCGAGTACAGTTTGTTAATAGAGAAGGAGCACTTACTGGTCTCCTCTATGATTGACTTATACTGCAAAGACTAACAATGCAGAGTTAAATGCCATCCCAACAACCTAAAGAACAGGGCCAAAGTGGCTCGCCCTTGGCAATCGTAGTTATGGAAGCCTACAACGTCATCTGGCAAGCTTGTCTAATGTAAAGACTGACAACTCAGACATGTTCTGTTTATTATATCATATTATATTGAGCTGCTATGCATTTATTTATAAATGGTTATTATGATGACATACTTGTGAAAGGAAAAATGAGGGCAGTAGGGGAGCAGGAATTGTAAGTCAGCCTCTTTGCATTATCATTATTTATCTTGCCCCTGTATATTTCACACAGTATGTCTGGTTTTAAATACTAGCTGTACATTTGCTGCACACAGGGCAGAGTAGAGTGCCGCTGCCACTGTAGCCGTTTATATAGGTCTGTATGTTTTGTCTCTAGCTGTGAGTTCTGTTATTGCTAATTGCTAAAAGCACCATAATATTTTTACCATAATGTGAAGTCTAGACATGTACTGAACACACACTGCTTATATCACAACAGGTATTTTTGCAGCAGTGTACACAGGCAGAAAGTTACACCTGTCACTGGGCTTAGGGAAAAAACTTGGCATAGCACAGGTTTTCAGGTCACAAATCAGTAACCTGAGATACCTGATTGTTTTCCTTGGTTCGAAAGCAGCAATACATTCTTCATGCATACCTTTACATGCTGGCAAAGATGACTACTGATGAACCTAGATGAACCATATTTATTTCTTTAAGATACAGGAATTCTCGAAAATATTCACAACCCAGTTTGTGCAAATATTTCTTGGTTGCTTATAAAAGAAACAAACCAAAGAGTATATTATACCATCACATTGTTTTTCTACAAAAAATATCTACATAGATATTTTAATATGTATATAATCTGCCCAGATTCAGTGAACCGTTCACTATTTAATGACTCAAAAGCCCCAATAAATGAGTAATGGCAAAAAAGCATAAACTGTTTATTCTTACTGCAGGTCCAGTGGGGCCAGCGCGTCCTCTTTCTCCAGGTAATCCAGGTGGACCCTAAAAATGTTCAAACTGACTTAGAAATTAAGATACACTTTGTAATTGATGTCTGTGATATGATTCTTTTGGTATATGGATCATATCGATTTACATACCGGTGGCCCAACAAGTCCCATTGATCCAGGGACGCCTGATCCTCCCTAAAATAAAGAAGACACGTTGTGACAGACGTTCCACATCAGTGCAGCTTAAAGACTGTTCTACATAATTACACAGTGCTCTGTGCTTTTACATAGTAAAGTACCTTTGATCCAACAGCACCTGTTTCACCTCTTGAGCCCTGTGCACCTGGGTGTCCCTGAAATAATCATAAAGAATAATTTAACACCAGTGGTGTACAGGCAGGCCTTCTAATATTTTGAGAAATCCTAACAAACAGGTGTATGTAAAACATTATATTGTGTGCCACCCCAAAATTTTCAGTGGTCCCATCTGGCCACCCCTACGAAAAATTTCTGGGAGTACCACTGCATGGCCACCAATTTGACACCCACCATACTGGATCATGAGCAAGTTTTTTTCCCAATGGGAATGTGGTCATGTAGAATATCAAAGAAGATCATTATTGTCCTGTGACTTTTGAATTACCATGTATACCGTTACACATACGCCACTCTGCATTTTCTTAATTGCTATAGGATGCATATCTGAGTGCTACTAACCAATCCAAACTTTTCATTAAAATTACTTCTCTCTATGTGCCTCCCTACATGCCTCTTCTGGGGACATTTGGAAGGGTTTAGTAATACGAGTTTATTATTAAATGGACAAGATATCTGATTAAATAGATTTTCACTACAGGGGGCTGGCCCATAGTATTCTTCTCAGAATACTGAAGACTCTGTCAAAGTGTATCCTGATTTGGATAACGTCAGTTGGCTACTTGCAAGGAAATTGTCAAGAAATCAGAAAGGTCAGCCATGTCTACTTACAAAGTAATAGACCGTTTTCCAACAAAGGAGAAAAAGATGGACTTTTCTTCAAATTAGCCATACTGTTGAGTATTTACTTAATATTTTATTGTACACATAAGAAATGAGTGATCCTACATTGTTTAACAATTATACTTGTAGGGTTAGTGTATTATTTTTAAACGCATTACACAGAAAATTCATACATGCTGCTTTTGTCTTTATACATGTTGTTCATTTGTCATTTTTGATGTTGTTGACCAATAAAAGTAAAAAAAGTCATTGGCTACGTTTATGTGGTAAATTTACTATGATTTAACAGCAGAAGGGGTATCCACTATAATGCATGCCACTAATTATCATTAGCTTACTGATAATGCTGGCCATTTCCACAGTTGAAAAAATCAAGAGCTGTTGCATAAATTCAGTTCAGCTAATTAGACTCACCTTGTGACCTTTAAGTCCTGGTTGACCTGGTAACCCTGGGAATCCTCTTCCTCCCTTAAAAGCAAGCAACATTCTGTTAGGATCAGAGCATTCACATACAAATGGACTAAGCTGTGCTTTTTAACTGATATAAAGGAATGACAATTTACAGGAGATCCTGTGAATCCATCTTCTCCTGTCTTTCCTGGTTCTCCAGCCTCGCCCTGACAGGAGGAAGAGACACATTCCAGTGTTATTGGAAGCATGTTTGGGTGACTATTCTATTTACTATGAACATTTGAATTAAATTAGTTTTCACAAAATGACCACTATTAATGCTTTTGTCATTTAAGGAGCTCTACATTGAAATGTGTTATATATTGTCATATAGGGTCAACTATGTCTGGGCTATTGCCACTAAAATGTAATTTACTGTTTCAGGACCTTCTGGTCTATAGACCAGTAGCTTAAAGCTTTAACAGTCCTTTGATACCTCCCAACAGCCCTTAAATGATTCAGTAGACCAAAAGTTTAAAAAATAATACTAATCTACAAATACTCACAAGAAATTAACACAGTTTTGCATTTGAGTAAAAGGTAACTCTAATTGTATACAATCAATGACAACACTTGTAATACCAAAGGGATCATCTTGCATTATTATTTACCACAGTTTGGGATTTAACCATGGAGTGCCTATAGTCTTCATGCGCACTCACATCGTAAAGCTAAAAGTCTTGCTTAACCATCCAACAGATGGCAGCTTGGCACTGCTAGAAATTGGGACTGCATATCTGATCGATAACCCTATTCATTATTTAAATAGACAACACAGCTCATCAACGTCTGAACTGAGTGAGAACAATTAAATACTAGTTGAAAAATGCTTTAGTTTAGCTTCGAACTGATATTAACTTCCATTTTTGGTGATACAATTATCCATCCATCCATCCATCCATCCATTATCTTCCACTTAATCCACATGGGGGCGCGTGCCAGCTAGTGTCCACCTGGCAGCTCTGAACACAAGGGCAGGAAGAACCCTAGACAGGGTGCCAATCCATCGTAGGGCACACACTAAGGGCCACTTTAAAGACACAAATTAACCTAACACGCAATATGTATATTTATTACATATTTCATTAATTGGATATCAAAAAGAAAACATAATCATAAGTCAGGTAGCTAACCACAGTGGACCCAGTGGTATTCCGAAATACGAATACTTCTATATTTGATCAGTTGGAATATCAATGAATGCCTTGAACTAGAACATTAGGGTGCATTATACTTCCAAATGACATACATTATTTAGTTTTTATCCTTAATTTAACCACTTGTTTGTTTGCTTAAACGGTTTTTTGAGTTAAATCAATCATTTATACACTACTCACAAAAGATTAGGGGATATTTCAAAATGAATACGAAGCGATGTAAAATAAAAAAAAGCATTTGATTCTATTTCATTACACAAAATTACCAGAAAAGCAAATGAAAAGTCAAAGAAAGTTGTTTGATTAAGCAAATGAGATGCAAACTTAATTATCATTGACAGAATCAAAGTGTCCAGCAGGTTTTGTGGGGTCCTCTGCCACTTTTGCTCCATGGCAACTTCCAGTTCAACATTTAGATACTTCAGCACTTTCAGCCTTTTATATAGTGCAGTTTCACCAACTAAATAAAAGTTCTCATTTGCATTATAGAACAGCTGTCTTAACTGTCTAGAACAGCTGTCATTACATAATTAAGTTTATTTTTTTAACTACTAATGTAAATTGTATTATTGGTTTGTTATTTGATTTAAATTGTTATTTACCCATAACTTAGCTATAATTTAATATACTTAAGTATTTATTTAATTAACATTTAGGCCACCCATGGAGGATGGGTCACCTGTTGAGTCTTGGTCCCCCCAAGGTTTCTTCCTTCTACTAGGGAACTAGGGAGTTTTTCCTTTCCACTGTCGCCCTAGGCTTGCTCAACTTGGGATTGGCCTTTTAAGACATAATAATACAATATTGTATAGCTGCCTTGAGACAATGTACCATTGTAAAAAGCGCTATATAAATCAATTTGAATTGAACTGTCTTCAACTTATTGTTGCTTTTCTCATTACTAAAAATAGATTAAATGCTTCTTTTTTAACGCATCATATTCATTTCAAAATATCCCCTAATTTTTGATTCAATATATTGTTATAGTTTGTGTAGGTGGGCACCCCAGCATCCCCCATAGCCCAAAAACACTCCTGAGGTATATATA
>JAYJMA010010025.1:0-12721 GCA_036873895.1 Parotocinclus cabessadecuia | reverse complement strand
ACAGACACACACAGACACACACAGACACACACAGACACACACAGACACACACACACACACACACACACACACACACAGAGGTCAGAGCCAATTTAGTGTAATCAATTAACTAACCTAATGCATGCCTTTGGACTCTGAGAGGAATCTGGAGTACCCGAAGTAAACCCATGTGGACATGATGACCCCCTTCCACTCCACACTGGCATTAAAATATTAACCTCCTGCTGAGAGGTAACCTAATGTAGAAGTCTAAAAAATGAGAATTCAATACAACCCATTGTACTGACATCGATTATGCAGATTCCACAAATGTATGCTTTAGATAAAAGAAGTTTTACAAGTGAGTGTTGCTGAAAAAGTGGAGCTCATTAAACAGAAGGGGTGTCCACAAACTTCAAACCAATTAGTGATTTTTTTTTCATACATTTAAAAAGATCTCTAGAACATACACTGCTTTTTTTTTATTTGGGGAAATTTCATTAAAAGTTCGTTTTTGTAAGCGCTATATTTTTTTTTTTACTTTTTCATTACTTTGCATTATTGAGTGATTACTAAATGTGAGTTTTGCTCACTGGCAAGTTTGCTCAATTCTAGTCATTTTAACATTACAAGCAAATGTCTACTCGTCTACTACAAAGAGAACGGGCATTGGGGCTTTTGTTCAACTCAAAGGAAACAGTGTAAGGATAAAAGTATGATTAAGCCACAGCCCTATTGTCACTGCACTTAGGAAATGACAGTGCTGGGTGCATTTGCTTGAAAGACGACTGGTAAGGATAACAGTAACAATGCCCTGTCATTTTCTAATTCTCCATATAATGTTAAATGTTTTCCTTACTATAAGAAAAAGCTGAATGCTCATACAATAAATGACCACCAAAGACTACATATACACTTCAGTACTGTCAGTTTGTCTTGACAGTGTTATTCATTTTCTAGCTATTGATTTCTAATTATAACTACATTACAAAAATGCAAGCTGTACATACATACATGATCACACATACTGACATAATCTGACTCACACGAGAGAGCATTTTAAGGTTTGAAAGTTCAGCATCATTGTTATTATTATTAGCACCATAAAAACAACTTAATTTAAAATGACAAATTAGAAGGAGCTAAGTTATACTGCTCAGTGTCCTAACTGGGTATCGATAGTGTGGATTAAAACATGTTCAAAGTTTTGAAAGCTCTGTCCAAATACTATCAATGTTGTTTTATATCTTTGAATCCAAACGTTGTTAGTCTTTCATTATTAATTGTTTTGATTCTGGAGCGTCTGTGTTGTTGATGGTATGTAAAAGCCAACAGTAAAGGCTGAATCAGAACTTGAACCAACACTGTACTTGCTTAAAAACTCATTAGTATGAATTGACTGCAACTGGACTTTTATCCAAAATCTGGATGTTGTTGATCAATAAACATGTTCTTTCTCTCAAATGAAAGATTGGTCTTGGCCTTGGTCTCGATCTCTGTTCTACATGTAGTACAGTCCAAACCCTTAGCAATATGAGTGGTTGAGGTGCTGGTACGTGATCACGCAATCGTTCCTGGTGCAAACTGCATATGATTCAACATTCGAATAAGGATTTTCCACGTCCAAACTGACATTTTACTTCATTGAATCTGGCAAACTTTGACCCAGCATAAAGCACATGAATGGCTCCGTTCCCTTATTGTACCATGACTCATTTAGCAACATTAAAACATCTAAAAGTAGTAGTCACCATTAGCTTTGACAACATTGCACAGTCACCTTTAATATCCAATTACAATATAATTATAGCCATCATGTCTTCCCTCAGGATGCTCTGAGTTCATGCCATCACTCTGCTATGTGAATGCTAATACTGCCATGCGGTTAGGGCTTTTTATGAACGTGAGACCTTTGCTAAGAGGGTTGACATCTCCCTCTGCGCTCTCACCTGGGCTCCTCATGTTAGAGGACGCAGGCAGCCAGTGTCCCTTTGCTCTCAACAAGCATCTGTCATATGCAGTGGACTCTCCTGGCTGGACTACTTTATAGCTCATATTCGGTGTTCAGATTATTAGTGCAGTATTCCCATCAGAGCCTTTAGCATCATGCAGCGAGGTGCCTTTGATTTCTAATTACACATTAATTTCACGGTAGAGGAGCAGTGCCGCATCTGGGTACCATGAAACCATTCATGCTGGTACACTCATTACAAATTGTGTAAAAAAAAAATGCAAACCCTTTGGAATTATCTCAATTTTTGCATGATTGGCTGCTAAAATGCAATCCGATCGCCATCTCGGTCATAAAACATGAAACAGTATTACATTTTATGTACATTGCTTAAGACTTAATACACCAGAAACAGGAACACATGTCTAAAGGCTTTACAATTTTCAATCTGAATTTCACTGGAGTTCACAAACTAGAAAACAATTCTACATGTACTTTGCCCTGTATAGCTAAACTAGCATTTTAGGACACACCCCCACAGCGTCTAGCGATCAGCAAAGTCAGCATTTCCCTTTGCTGCAGTGTGAATGTACCCTTAAGCTCTGGAGCACATTTGGTGGTTGTAGATAACTGGTGAGTGGGAAGAGCTTTGGCAAAAAAATAAATCAGTGCTACACTGAGAAAATCTGAGGCAATAAAAAAACTAAAAATAGAAGAAGTGGTAGAAGTACTGGGAACGAAGAGAGGTCTTAATCACAAAAAAAAAAAAACTATCGGATAGAGTAACATGAAGAGTTCTACAAAGTTGATGGTGTACTAAATTCTCCCTAAATCTATATATAAAGTTCAGCTACCAACATCCTGTTAGCAAAGATGAAGGATTAGGAGAGTGACGAACACTAACAGCAAGTGAGCTGCAGTCTCTGACGTTGCAACTACTTTAAGGTGAATTTCTTTAATAATGTTGATAGTGAGGGACCATAGTTGTTTCTCCAGCAGCACTGCTTGGTCTGATCTAGCTCAATTCCAAAGTATTTTTTGTTCTTTTGTTTTTGTTAGTTAAAAGCTATTTTCTTCTACACTGAATATTGGTGTTTAATTCACCTTGAACATGACTATTTAGATCATTATGTTCCAGTTTTTGAACGGCACCTCACAGCCTGACCCTGGGTTCTGCCTGTGTGGAGTCTGCATGGCCTCCCCGTGCCTGTGTGAGTTTTCTGCAGGTACTAAAGTTTTCTCACAAGAAAAACATGTATGTTAGGTTGACTGGGGTTTCCAAAGTGCCCCATTAATGTGTTAATGTGTGTATGAGTATGGGAGTGTAGGTGCCCTGTCTAGCGTAGTTCCTGCCTTGTGCACTGTGCCTCTGGCTGGGCACTGGATTTTCCACAATCCTTACTAGGAACCAGCGGATAGGAAAATGAATGAATTAAATAATGTTCCAGTTTAAGTAGTGACTACATATTACATTTGTAGCTGCAGGCAGTTTCTTGACATTAATGCAGTTTTAAGTATAATGGCCAGTTATATGTTTGGAATAGTAATTTGCCACAGCTGACTGGCCTTAACTTCCTATAAGGGCTGGCTGAAAGAATGCTTGTGACTTTGGCACCAAGAGAAAGACAAAATGTTTTTAATCACACTATGTGATGCCTGTTTTCTTTATGTGTTCCCTTTATACTGTCTGAAAGTCCATTACTGAAATTCCATTAGTTCTATTTTGCATTTTCCTCATATTTAATGCAATATTCTTCATTATAAATGATGTATTTCAATAAGCATTAAAAAATTTAAACAACAACTGAACAAATTATTTATTTTATTGCGGCAATGACAGTGTGCATTTAAGCTGACATGGACTCCTCAACTTTGTTCAATATCTGATGGTCCATATTATTCCTGTATAATAAAAAAAAAAAACTTCAAATAGCATCTTGCCGTGTTACTGAATCTATTCAGATTCAGTCGTCCTGTGGTGTTACTATTTTCTTTAAATGCCCTCATAAACGCTCAATGGGGGTTAGGCCAGGTGGCTGTGGAGGGAAGTCCATAACAGTCTGTACACCTTGATCTTGTTTATTGTTTGGTAATTGTTGTCATTTTCTTGCTGCAGTATGAATCCTCCACAAACATTCAACCAAGCATTTGCAAGACTTTTGCCCCTCACTAGATATTTAAAATGTTAATTCTGAACTATGTTAAGAACATGGAGCAAGTGTCATCATAAATTAAAAATATCAGATTGTAGATGCAAATGAGTTATTCCTTATCAGGAGCCCGTTCATGTTGCCACAAAACTACCACTCATTCACTAAGTTTACAAGTCTTTGTAAAAAGCTTGCTTCTAGAATCACATCCATTATACACTCCTAATCCCAACGATTTTGACTGGGTTGCACCAATTAGACATTCTCCTAGCTCAATCTTACATATTTTGCCATGATTTTACAAGTCTGGCTAACTAAATCACCTTGAAAGCAAAGGAGAAAAATAGCACATAACCAGACGCATAGCCTTCTGTTAAGGAGGACCACAGCTTGTATAAACCTATGCAGTCAGCCCCCCTGCTGCAGCAAACCTGTTCTTGAAGGACACGCAAGATAAACAGTACTTGGAGGCTGAGGCCTTGAGCACCTGATCAACTGGGCTCTGGCCAGACGTATTTCTTCTTTATATAGAAATATCGTAAAAGCTGTTGGGTTTCCAGACTAAAGTAACTAGAGTAAAGAACAGAATCAAGTGTTGTTTATATTGGACTCATATAGGGGATAACACTGGTCTGTTTGTGATACCACAGGCCCAGCTCTCTAGATTCGAAATATCTTTGAAAGCCAGAAGAGACCCTGTCAAGGTGATATAACTGAACACAGATCGTGAGAACCCAGGACGAGATCAGATATGGGGATGGAAACCAGCAAGACCCCTGAACAGAAACCCAGTGAAAGTCAGATGGGACCCACAGAGATCTGTGACATCTCCACATCATCGGCAGTCAAATAACAGGTGGCGCTCAGCATTGTGGACCAGTGTCCTACCAACCGAGCAACCACGGTTTGTATACCCCCTCTGGTGCCACTTCAGTGGTGCCACAGTAGAAGAAGTTGATCACAGCTTTCTTACAAAAAGTGTCCACTAAAAATGTCTTCTCAAGAGTTCACGTATCATCCACCACAACTCTCAACAGATGGTTCCTTGGGCTATGAAATAATGTAGATGCAGAATTACAGCTCGTCATCCAGATTTTTTACTTAAAATGAACATACTGGAGTAACCAATAGCAGCTACATAATCCTATGTCATTGTACACCGCCCATTTCTCATCGGGCTTTCAGAGCTGTGAATTTATCATTTATTGGACAAATTATTCCTTGTGCACAGAGCATGCCGAACAATGCTTTCACAGCTCCAACAGAGCACTAAGTGACAAATTCCACACTGCAAAGTGATTTATGACAGACAAGAACATTAGCTAAACTAACAAAGAAAACCTTGTCAATCAAAAGGACAGCGCAGTCAAAATGCAAACAGTTAAGAAGAAGAACAAACCGGGCTGAGCTACAGGTGCCATAATGCTAAACATAAAACACATTTATTTCCACTCAGTCACTTTATTAGGTACACCTTGTTGTTTTTAAACTCAATGTCCAATTAATAAATTCCACTTGCCATAAAGGAGTGCGTTCTAGTTCTACAATTACAGACTGTGGTCCATCTACATTCTATTTGTCACATCTGCTCTGTTCTCTAATGGTCAGAACCCCCACAGGACCAGAACAGATTAGGTGCTATTCGGACGGTGGATCATTGTTAGCACTGCAGTGACACTGACAGGAATTGTATGCGTTTTAACAAACTAAACATAAAATATCTCATTTTCATACTGTCTGCAATAAAAGAAAAGCCCAAGTAAATGTAAGAAACACTGTGTCTTATATGCATGTTCCATACTTTTTCTGATTTGGGATAGAACTACAAAGTGTGTCTTCTATGTGGCAAGTAGAACTCATAAAATGGAGTGTAGCACTAGGGAGGTGTACCAAATAAAGCTCCCTGAGCTTACACAGGGAGTGTACATTTTGAGTTCTTTGCAGGATAAGGACAATCATGCATATGCTAATGACGCAAAACAACCTTTTTTGTAAAGTCTCCAGTTGCCATTTACAGTGACACTATCACATGCTCTGTAACAACTTAGCAAATCAAATGATAAAAAGTATGGCGATCAAAACATGAAGACAGTTTGTAATCATTTACGAAAAAAAAAGGAATTCTAAAAAAAATTAAAATAAAAAGACTAATTATAAGGCTTATACTCTGAAAAAGGAAAAGGTCACTGAAATAATTTCTGAAATGATACATTCCCTCAGCTAATCTGTGTTGATGTAATTCTTTGCCACGTCCACTTGTCTCCTGGATTCAGGACAAGCCAGCTGTCAGACTTGAGATCCAGTTCAAGCCTTCTAAACATGTTTATCCATAATTCTAAACAGTGATGTATTTCCTAGGCTTTTGTAAGATGACCAAGATAGAAGACGCTAAATCAAAATTTTCTAATTGGTATAAATTACAATAATCAGCTTTTCACAGTGTCTTATCAAGACACTTAGCATCAGCACACTGAAGCAGATTTAGCTAGATGAAGAGGCCTATTCAATCAATTTAATTATAATCCGCTACAATAGACCTGATATTCAACCACAACATTGATTAAGAAGCAAGATAAAACACTGGTGTATAAATTCTACAGTGACACAACCAATCTGAAGATCTATTCAGACTGCTGTAAAGGGATCACTGTGTGCATTGAGTGCAAGATAGCCGGCATAAGCTGGGCTTTCATCCAGAAAACATTAATTATTTGCACGATAAGTGGTATAACGAAGACAGCATCAAAAGGAGTAGTCCAGTTAACTTCAGCATCGACACAAATATAAGTTTCCTCCCTACTCAATATAGCACTTATGATACTCAGATGCAAACTGCATTGTGTTTCTATCAAGATGCCTTTTGACTTCACATTAACTACACTGCTCACAAAAGTAAGAGGACATATTATTATAGGATATTTCTTTTTGAAATATCCCCTCATTTTTGTGAGCAGTGCAGTTAATTGGAGAAATAAATGGAGTGGTTATACTAATAAAGACACGGGGTGTGAGCAGAGGGTGAAATGGCTCATTGAGGAAACACTGTTTTTTGGTATATTCTACAGTAACGGTAGCCATGGTTGCAGGAATGGCATGGCAAGGGTGCCAGTTGTCATGCCTAACAATCAGTTAATCAATTAATTGGAGAAGCAACGCAGTGAACTTTCAAACATGATACATTTTTCCACTTGAATGACGATCCTCACAGCAGCAAATTCTCCGTTGCACAATTTCCCACAATTTCTCCCCTATAGGACAACAGGACTGGTAAGTGTACATTTATAAAGTGTGTTTCAGTAAGCCCTTTTAACTGCCATTCCAATGAGTTAATTAAACTAACGCCTTTCTATGCATTTCTGTTAATCTGTGGTTCACTGCCATCTGGCGATAAATATCAGGAAAGAGACTTGTCACAATACGAGAAGGGATAACATAGTAAGTCTCAAACACCAAACCAGACGGCATGCGTAGTCTTTTTAATGAGGTAAATAAACCCATTTTGTGCTAATAACTTATTTTATTGAAGTTATTTTAACGAATAATCCCAAATATTATTTTGTCAACAGTTCTGACATGTTACTGGAAGTTTGAAAGTATAATTAGACCAAGAAAGCATAAAAGAATACACAAAGCCTTCTTAATAAAATTAAACTGGGAATTACATTTCAGTAACAGGTTTGTCCTTTGTTACTGTGAAGTCAGAGTTAACCCTGACACTGGTTTCGGTTAACTCTGTTAGCTGCTAAATCATGGGGTTTTTTACTTTAATTCCACAAATACACATGCACTCACTTAATGAATATACCTTGCATGTACTGCAGTTGAACACCCTTTTGACTTTGTGACATGGTTAGGGCTACAACTGACGATTAATTTAGTAGTCATCTAAACTTTTGATTATTTTTTTTTTTTCAATTAGTCACGAATTATTTTTATAATGTTCTCCAGCTCTGGTTTGTGTGGGCTTGGTTCCAGCGCATATTGTACCTCACTGGCTTAAGTCTGTACACAGGTGAATGTTAGCCTGTTGGCAGGACTCTGGAACTCACACGAACGCAGACGCGCATGCACAAAGGCACGGACAGACATGCACACGTTCACATACACACACACACACACACACACACACACACACACACATATACACACACATACACACACATACACACGAAGACACACGCACACACATACACACACATATGCACATTCATACGCATACATACACACAAACGCGCATACATTCATATAGACATACACGCACAAACGCACGTACACACATACACACATTCATATAGGCATACACACACATACCTAAACACACACTCACTCACACACACACACACACACACACACACATAGACACACACGCACACACATACATACAAACATACATACATGCATACAAACATGCATACAAACATGCATACAAACATGCATACAAACATGCATACATACACACTCACTGAAGGCACTTTCAATCCCAAGGTGGAGTGGCCTGGGTCCTTTCTATGTGGAGTCTGCATAGATTTACTTTGTGTACTCCGGTTTCCTCCCACAGTCCAAAGACATGCAAGTAAGGTTGGTATCTCTAAAGTGGCTTTAATGTGTGACTGTGTGTGTGCCCGACGATGGATTGGAGCCCCAGGTGGAGCTGGCCCGCGACCCGTGCGGATTAAGTGGAAGATAATGGGTGGATGGATGGACAATACTAACAGTAGCTGGTTACACAAACCATGTAGACACCAACAGCGCCCCCATTCAATATGTTCTTCTCCAGCAGTACAAAATGTAGTAACGAAAGACAAAGGAAGTAACACTGCCCCCAACAGTTCCTGTAGTTCACTGCAGTTACAACCACGTTCAGAGTCTGATCTACAGTGCACATCATGGATTGGACGCCTGATAGGGGTTGCTGCTGTAGCGCCAGGGGATGATCCTTTAACCAACCTTCTCTTGCACAGTGCCAGAAGGACAGTGCAACTGTGTCTCTCAAGCACCTACTACAATTTCACATAATGCATAATAAAAAGTTCTCCTTTCGTTATTTTATTATACACATGTAACGTTCTACTCTTTCAGCAAACGACACCCTTCATTACTAATACAACCCTGGCTCCATACAGTGGTTTCGCTGCATCATACATGTGCACAGCCTGGTTAAGTTCATTGCTACAAAAACAACATACATGCTGTGTGCAGTACAGACCCTAATTACCACATAGTTGGGTTATATTTCAACGTAAGGCATACTTACACATCCTGCAGCAGAGCATCACAGTTCATCATTATACAACCTTGGTTAAAGTTTACATTTACATTTTAAAGGATAAACCTCAGTGGGATAATAACCCTCAATTCCCCATATACCACGGTTAAGCACATTTATGTTAATATAAAAGCACACAAATATATTTTCCACATTAAATGAGTGAAGATAAAGATACATGAGAACAGGCAACATGAAGAAGGACTAATGGTAAGGATGAAAGAAAAAAACACTAGTGAAATGCTGGAGGAAGAAACGCATGTACCTGTTATTTTCTTGGTTCAGTTTGGCAGTGTTCTTGTCTGTAGGAGGGTCCAGGGGGGAAGGTAGCAGGTTCAGGCAAGATGCAAGAGATTGGCTTGAGTCTTCCTGAGACACTAAGATAAAAACAGAGCAAAACCCAAACCCAGGAAGGTGATTGTGACTGTGACTGAGATTCAATATCATCAGTGCGTAATGGATGATTACATGAAATTATAGTCTTATGTACAGTTATGTGTACTCCTGTTTTTTCATTTCACCATCTCTGCGGCAAACGAACTTTAGAATGACACATTTCTGCGATTTTAATGCACCATTAAGGCTGAAATGTACATATTAGGAAGATTTAAACAAAATCTGGTACCTTTCTTGGCCTTAACTCGAGTCATGAGTGGACAGTCTTCAACTTCATTCATTTCTCTCAATGTGTTATGCTAGTACTTAACAGGCATGTGCTACTTTAAGCAATTAGGGCTCAAGACACATCCCAACTCCGAACTTACTCAAAAAGGAGGAAAACCTTATAAACTAAACTTAATGTTTCCTTTTTGTATTCTGCTATACCCAGAATGTCATTAGGAAAAAGGGGAAATAGTGCAAGCCAAGACAAGATCGGTACAATAAACGTCCAAACAAATGAATCAGTTAAAACCACATGTAGACTGGACAGATATGCAAACAAAACTCACACATCACTGTCAAGGCACTCCAGCAGCCAGACGCTGGTCCGCTGTGTAGTAGTGCTTGCACAGTAATGTAAACAGAAGGAAAAATGGATTTGACCAAATATCAACTACTTCTGTAAGCCAGTGTTGCACATTTACTGAGGATAAAGAAGGTGAAAAGCGGTTAAGTATTACAAGAAAATGATCCATAACATACATCAAATTCAACCTTGAACTACTACAAGAAAAACATATCAGGGTTTTAGAATGTCTTTGGAAGTTCTATTATCGCAAAAATGCTGTGCAAGCAAAACAGCCTAAGTAGAAAAGTAGAAATGTTAAAGTAGAACCAGGATATTCTGCAAGGATTAGTGGGGAACAAAATAAGCAAAATCACTTGTTGGTGCAGCAGTTAAGGTACTGGACTATGAACTATGAACCAGAAGGTCCAGATTTCAAGCCCCAACACCAAAAACTGCCTCTATTATGCCCTCGAGAAAGAAGTGCAATCATGTGAAGCCCCTTGGCTGTGTTTCCTTCCGGTTCTTCCCTTTCTAGTTACGTTTTTGTAGTTAGTGCTGCCAGAGTCATGCTACACTTTCATAAAGGTGTTTTTTTTATAGACACTGTATTCTGAACAGCAACTAACTACAATAGGCAAGCATGCTGGTGTAAATAAATCAAAGGTGGGAGCAATCGTAAGAAAATGGAACGTACAAAACCACTGACAGTCTCCCTTAAGCTGGGGCCCCATGCAAGATCTCATCCTGTGGGGTCAAAATGATCATGAGAACGGTGATTAAAAATCACAGAACTACACAGAGGGACCTGATGAATGACCTGCAGAGAGCTGGGACCAAGGTAACAAAGGCTACCATCAACAACACACTACGCCGAGAGGGAAACAAATCCTGCAGTGGCAGGCGTGTCTCTAAAGTCTAAAGTCCCGTCTAAAGTTTGCCAGAGAGCATATGGATGATCCAGAAAAGTACTGGGAGAATATCATGTGGTCAGATGAAACCAAAATAGAACTTTTTTTGATAATAACTCAACTTTTTATGTTTGGAGGAAGGATAATACTGAGTTGCATAACAAGAACACCATACCTACTGTGAAGAAGTTCATTCTATAGTACTGTTTTCCTGCAAAGGGGACAGGACGACTGATCCGTGTTAAGGGAAGAAAGAATGGGACCATGTATCGTGACATTTTAAGCCAAAACAGTGAGAACATTGAAGATGCAATGTGGCTGGGTCTTCAGCATGACAATGATCCCAAACACACCACCCAGGCAACGAAGGAGTGGCTCTGTAAAAAGCAATTCACGGTCCTGGAGTGGCCTAGCCAGTCTCCAGACCTCAACCCCATAGAACATTTGTAGAGATCTGCATTGAGGAATGGGCCAAAATACCAGCTGCAGTGTGTGTGTGTGTTTACCTGATGAAGACTTACAGCAAACATTTGACCTATGTCATTGCCAATAAAGGTTACGTTACAAAGTACTGAGTTTAACTTTTATTATTGACCAAATACTTATTTTATTTACAAATAAATTCTTTAAAAATCCTACAATGTGATTTCCGGAATAGATTTTCTCTCATTTTGTCTCTCATATTATTTAGGCAACTTTTAAATTAAGGTTCATTCTTACATATTCACTGCTCACAAAAATGATGTATCCCCTAATTTTTGTGAGCAGTGTATTGTCTAGACTGTCCACAGAAGTTGGATTCCTTTGAGTCTTGGTCCTCACAAGGTTTCTTCCTTATATCATTTATGGAGTTTTCCCTTTTCACTGTACACACCTGCTTGCTCTGCTACGGCTGTGGGCCTACATATGTCTAAAGCCGATTTGAAACACCATTGTAAAAAGAGTTATATAAAAAAATTTGACTTCAGGTACATGAAGATTCTAAATTAGCACGTCAGCCTCTGCCAATAAACAACAACTGGGTCTTCTAATACGCAAATGATTATCAATCATTAATATCCACACAAATTTGTTCTTTTGGTTTTTTTTATTTGTGAATTTAGCTGAGAGGACCAAGTATCAGGGAGGAAACGAATGGAATTTAGTATTGAGCAGTGTTCTCAGACTCTGACTTTTATACAGTATTCTCAACAAGTATCAAATGAGAAGACTTGGTGTTGCCATGGAAAATAGTGGCTGAACAATGTACTCAATTGTGACGTGCATTTGTTATTTTGGTTAAGGCCTTTTATTTCCTTGGAATATATTTCAAATAAAGGACAAAATTGTCTTCAGTGTGGGATTAAGCTAATAAACCACAAAGGCCTTTTTATAGCCTCTTTGGAGAGCTTATTTGAGTAGAGTGTCTTATTTAATTCTATTTAATCCTCGTGTATTTTTGGAGATCAAAGGTCTGTAAAATAATCACTGCCAGCATGCCAGCAGTAACTTGCTTACAAAATGACATATATATATATA
>JAYJMA010010014.1:0-12721 GCA_036873895.1 Parotocinclus cabessadecuia | reverse complement strand
GGGCCCAGGACCACAGTTCATCTTTTCAGCTACAAGTGCAAGTTAAAACTCTACCATGCAAAGCGAAAGCCATATATCAACATCACGGCTTCTCTGAACCCGAGCTCATCTGAGATGGACTGACACAAAGTGGAAATGTGTCCTGTCGTCTGTCGAGTCCACATTTTAAATTATTTTTGGAAATCATGGATGTCATGTCCTCTGGGCCAAAGAGGAAAAGGACTGTCTGGATTGTTATCAGCGCAAAATCAAACAAAAAGGAGAAAGTATTCCACTTACAAACGTTAGACAAAATTAGTATCCTCAGCTCAGTTTGTTAAAAGGAAAGGTGCTGTAACACAATGGTAAGCATGCCCCTGTCCCCATGTTGCAGGCATCAAGTTCAATAATAAATATTTGCAAAAAACAATCAAGTTTATGATTTTAAACATTAAATATATTGTCTTTGTAGTGTATTAAATTAGATATAGTTTGAAAAACTATATGTTTTACACAATGTCCCAACTTCTTGGAATTGGGGTTGTGTATATATACTGCTTTAAAATGAAATATTCCTTAATGAAATATCACGTATTTGTTATGTATTACGTACGTATTTGATACAATGCCGATTCTGCAAGTATTCCCACATGCAAAGAATCGAGAGGTTTGTAAAAAGTCAGAAAACAGAAGGGAGGTCGAAACCACGTTAAGGAACAACACAACGAGCAATATAGAGAGCACTTGTGTGTGACAGTGCAACCCCCCCCAAACAATCCCTCCCCCAATGACCCATCCCAAATGAGTAATGAAGGAAGGGGGACTCTCAGGAATGGTCTTGCCAGGTCGGCCACGACCATGAGGGGCAGGAAGATTTGGATGGCTGGAGTGAAACTCTAGAATGGGAAGGGGATCCAAAATGTCCTTAGAGTCCATCCAGCAGCACTACTCCCAATCGACCAGATACTGTAGTATGATAGGCTGCTAATTGTAATACCGAAGAGGGTGAGTCAAAAGGTCATAGGACACCCTTTTTCAGAAATACAAGGGAAAATGTCTATTATATTTGAATACCCCAGCAAATAATGGGTGAGGGAGTCTATCCTTTAGGCTATGTCCAGAACATGGCCACCATCTTGAAAGATACCATATTGGACCAAGTTTTTTTTTCCAATGGAAAGGTGGTCATGTAGTATATCCAGGACGACCAGAATTCACTCAAAAATCGATTGCCACATCAGATTTGCAATACCTCTTGTGGTTTAAAAGTTATCAACACAGAAATGTAATTTTGTTACAATAATTGCATTGTTAAACATGCCAATAATTGATCTTAAACATAAAGTGTAAAAGCTGTTAATAATTGAAAGGGTTTGTGTTTTTCATTGAAGTATAAAGCTTTGTTTTATCCATAAATGTGTAAAGACTGAAATCTAAATTTACATCCATCTCACAAATGAAAAATCTCCAGGGCTATTAAGCCTTAAAGTAGTCCCTATCTCCAATTTGCAGAAGATGTTGGGGAATTCTTTACTCAAGCTTGAGGGAGATGACAGACTGGATATCAACTGCACTCTTCCCCTTACAGACCAGGTACGGAAGTCTTAGATGTATAATATAACTGAGCATAAAGTGTGTTTATCTAAATGCAAGCTGCGTCCTTTGTTGTTTTGTTAATTTTATTATTTTTTGGCTTTTCTCTGTGCTCAGATTGTGTTGGTGGGTTCAGAGGAAGGTCTGTATTCACTAAATGTCATAAAGAACTCGCTGACTCACATTCCAGGCTTGGGCTCCGTGTTCCAAATCTACATCATCAAAGAGCAAGACAAGCTGCTAATGATAGTGGGTGCGTGGAGTCCAGCTGGAGTGGGCTGCTCTAATATGCAGTTAGCTCCAGATCTAAGGCTATTTTCCTATTAATATTTTACGTCTTTAAGTTTGGGTTAAGACATCCTGTTTTATAGAAGATGGCAGCATACTTGGGTAACCAAGTCTCCAGTAGGCCTCCTTGCCAACTTCTTTGACAGCGTACAAAAACAAAGCATTTTCATTCATAGAATGGCCAAACAAAACACCAGAAATGCCAAAATGTCAAAGCAAGGATTGTTATACACATTCTTTAAGGTTGTGGGAATTGCTGTCCTGGGATTCTTGTAGCCACTGAAAACCTCTGGGACAGACAGAAAAATAGACTACAAAAGAAAAGACTTACAACGATGAAGGATCCAGAAATTATTTATTTGAATTCCTTGCTACAGACTCTTATTCTATAGAAATTAGTTCAATTAAAAGTTAGACTATCAGTATTTTAGCTTGAGGCTAAGATTATTAAGCTAAAAGGATTACCTTTTAACTATTTTCATAATCAGTTACCCTAGAGCTGACTGTATGTGTAAAGGTAACTAATATGTGTTTCCTATAAAATGCCTGATCTCTATGTGTCCCTATAGGGGATGAGAGGGCACTGTGTTTGGTGGAGATCAAGAAGGTAAAGCAATCACTATCCCAGTCCCATCTTCCAACCTTGCCTGAAATTGTTCCTTATATCTTTGAGACTGTTAAGGGCTGTCACCTGTTTGCTGCTGGCAAGGTATAACTGCAAAATCTTTCATTTACACACTCGCGTCAGTATCTATTTTGGGTCTACACTGTGTTACACTGATTATTTTTGTGTATGTTTACCCATTTATCTTTAGATTGAAAATGGTTCTTGCATTTGTGCAGCAATGCCCAATAAAGTCACAATCCTTCGCTACAATGACAATCTGAGCAAATTCTGCATTCGCAAGGTGAGTGCTAGACCTGCCTAGTAAACAAATATGCACCATTATGGTTCAGGATCAAGACTGTAAAAAAAAATAAAAAATTAAAGCATGGAGTGTGATTAACATGACAGCAATGTGCATGTTTATCTATTTATTGTGCCAATAAGTTTAGTGAATGTGTAAGCAGTTACTTTTTCAAACAGAATTTTATTCTTGCCTCCCATGGGTTTGATTTCATGCCAAACTTTAATGACCTTAAAAAGTTGATGTTTGTACATCCTCCTCCCCTCTCTCTTAGGAAATTGAAACTTTGGAACCCTGTAGCTGTATTCACTTCACCAACTACAGCATTATCATTGGCACCAATAAGTTCTATGAGATTGAGATGAAGCAATACGTGCTGGAGGGTGAGGATCTCGAAGTTGCTTTGGCCTAATTTGAACAGTAACTTTTATAATAACACTTGGTTATAAAACAATAACACAAGATTGCTATGAATTCCATATATTTTAAGATATCATTTTTTACAGTCTTAAATGATTGACGTATATCTGACCATTTAGCATGTGGTGTGTTAAACAGTGATTATGTGATGTTTCACAGAGTTCTTGGACAAGAATGATGTGTCATTGGCTTCAGCTTTGTTTACCACGTCCTCCTACAGCTTCCCAATTGCCATCATGCAGATTTCAAGCATAGCTCAGAAAGAGGAGTACCTGCTTTGTTTCCATGGTCAGATGATGTCTTGCTAATTATCCTGTTCTGCAGTTATTGGTTATTATGTGCACAATGTTGGCAAACGTGTCAACATCAAGACAAATTTAACTAAACACATCCTGAAAAAAAAAAAACAAGCTGCACGCACTGCTGTTAAACGATGTTATGCATGATATTTGGACAATGTGTAGTGGTGCTTGACAGTTTGTGAATCATTTTGAATCGTATATGTTTGTATATACATATGATTTAAAATATCATTAGATCCTGCACAAACCTAAGAGTATTAAGAAAAATGGCTGAACACTACATATCTGTGCCTGGCAGAGTAAACCTCTAAAACTAGCAGTTAATATAAAGATAAGCTAAAAGTCAGGTGTTTTCAAGTAATGGGATGACTGGGCACACTGTTTTATTTGAAGAGCAAAGGGTGATCATCTATGTGGAAGTGTATCATGGCATGACCAAATAAGATTTCTGAAGACTTCAAAAATGACTCGATGCTCATCAGATTGTAAAGGAAATTGGTAATTGGATAGCACCAAACTACAGTCTACAGATAGATTGTGTACAAATGAAGAGACCATTTTAAGACCTTTGTCACCCTCCACTGGAGCATTGCATTCCAGCATAAGCAATCTGAAAAACACTGTGGCGATATTATTGGGTTAAAATTCCTCCAATCCATTGTGCAGGACATATCAACAGTTACTGGAAACAGTTTGCTGCAGTTACTGCAAAGGGAGCCACATTTTTGCCACTCACAAATATGTAATATCTCAGAATTTTCTACAATTAATAAATTATAATATTTTTGTAATTTGTTTTATTGTGTTCTTCTTTTGCTTGTGAAAAACTGACGATGTTTTAGGCTATAACAAACAATTCTATAGGGTTTACAAACTTTCAACTTCCAATGTATGAGTACTAACATGATGTTTGCATGTGCAGAGTTTGGAGTGTTTGTAGATGCCTATGGTCGAAGAAGTCGAACAGATGAGCTGAGATGGAGTCGCCTTCCTCTGACTTTTGGTAAATTGAGCTCTATATCAAATCTTTTTAATGAGTCATAGCATTCATAACAGCAGATAGTATGCTTTTGTATATATGGAGTTAAATATTTAAATTATCTTTATTCCATAGCCTACAGATAGCCATATCTCTTTGTTACCTATTTCAACTCCCTGGATGTTATTGAGCTTCAGAGTCACGCTGCTTTAGGGTGCGTTGCAAACCTTCACTGCACAGGTGTCTAGTAGTAGCCAGATGTTTGTGGACAACCAAACATTACAACCTTCAACAATAGATACTGACTTAATGGTATTTTAGGAAATATTTCCAGTAGATTTGTTAACATTTTTGTGAGGCACTGACGTTAGACAATAATCCCTGTCTTATGTTTAACATTCACATTATCTCAAAGATAACCTATAAATGTTCTGTGTAATCTTTAGGATTACCATACTATGCTATAAATTGCCTGTGGACATGTAAAATGACTGGATTTATCACTTTATGTTATTAATTATTTTCACATATGATGTGGTCAGGCCTCCCGCAGTCGTTCATCTGGATGTCCCCAATCCACGGTACCTAGGCCCAGCAATTTCTTCAGGTGCCATTTACCTGGCCTCATCCTACCAGAACAAGCTGAGGGTGATCTGCTGCAAGGGCCACGTGGTACGAGAGGCTGGAGAGTTGCAGAGGACAGGTTCTAGCAGGAGGTACAGTTCTTACTCTATTAAATTTAATGCAATCAAACATACACTATGAATTTTATATAACTCATGTATCAATAACGTGTGAATCAAATGTTATTGAAAAATGAATTTGATTGTGATTCGATTTTACAGTTTTTTGAGCTGTTCTTTAAATTATCTAATGGGGCTTAATCCAGGCACAATACAGTCCCCCAAATAGCACAGCATTGCAAATGTTGAGCACCATACATTGATCAGCCAAAACAGTAAAGCCACCTGGTCCATAACACTGTTTAGGTAAATGTTACTCGTCAAATTAACGTCCACATAAATGCCCAGAACCAGGGTCTCCCAGAAGAGAATTACAAAGAGCATCACATTCTCACCACCAACACATCTTCATCCCACAGTGCATCTTCTGCCATCATTTTCTCAGGTTAATGGTGCACACGTACCCAAATATTCATATGATGAATGAACTTCTTCCATTGCTCCTAGTTACAGGTCTGACACTTGTCTCCTGTTGTGACATATTCTTTTAGTAATGTTAAACATTTAGTAGCGTGAAACACTTGTGAGATGCAGTCGCTCTTCTGCCATGGTTTGGTCCTCCTTAAACCACTGGAAATACCTCACAAGCCTTGTTGGTTAGGAGATGCTCTAGGATTAAGTTAGTTGGTTAGGATAAAGCCTATAATGGCTATAATACTTTGTTGAGTCAAATGTTTTTTATATAACACTTTTTTATATAATAGTGCAGTATACAGTGGTGCTTGAAAGTTTGCGAACTAAAAAGTAGATAAAGAGAACCCAGTTAAACAAATGAGACACAAATATTATACTTGGCCACTTATTTCTTGAGAAAAATTATGTAATATTACATATGTGAGTGGAAAAGTATGTGAACCTTTGCTTTCAGTATCTGATATAATTCAGAATTCATTGTTCAAGTCGTCCTGGCCCAGATGCAGCAAAACAGGTCCAAACCATGATACTACCACCACCATGTTTCACAGATGGGATAAGCTTCTTCAGACATAACGCTCATCTTTCCACAAAACATTCTTCTGGATTGTCCCCGTGATCTTTAGCAAACTGCAGATGAGCAGCAATGTTATTTTGGAAAGCAGTGGCTTTTTCCTTACAACCCTGCCATGCACATCATTGTTGTTCAGTTCTCCTGATGGTAGACTTATGTACATTAACATTAGCCAATGTGAGAGAGGCCTTCAGTTGCTTAGAAGTTACTTTGGGGTTCTTTGTGACCTTGTCGAATATTACACACATTGCTCTTGGAGTGATCTTTGGTGGTTGACCACTCCTTTGAAGGGTAACAATGGTCTCGAATTTCTGACTCTAATTTCACCTTCAAATTAACCACTAATCCTAGAGGTTCTCATAATTTTGCCATTCACAAATATGTAATATTGCATAATTTGCCTCAATTAATAAATTACCACATATAATCTTCTTGTCTCATTTGTTTAACTGGATACTCTTTATGTACTTTTAGGACTTATAAAATACCATTTAAAGCTACCGTTCAAATAACATTGTTGCCAGGTCCACTTAATCTTAGAGATTTTGCATCTTTTGGGTTTATTTACATAGATTGGTGGGGGATTCTTAGGTGGAAATTTGGAATCAAATGCTAAATCCCCTTAACAGCTATCAGACTCTTCTTATATACTATTCAATACATACTCGAGTAAATAAAGAATTTAATTGTTTAATATTAGAAGGTAAAGTTTAAAGTTTACGTCGCAACTTTCTGTGAGATTATTGGGAGTTTGCAAAGTAGAAGTCTGCCTCATGTAAATCTGGAAGTTTCCCATTATCTAATTACTGAAATACTGGTTTAAAAAAAGATTTTCTGCAGTTATTCGATTAAGTGCATCTAAATGCAGAAAATCAGCTGCAATTCCAATAATAATATAATAATAATTATGATAATAATAATAATTAATAATAATAATAATGTTAAATTTGTATGGCCCCTTTCACAACCCTAAGGTCGCTTTACAACAATTATCAGAACAAAGTACACAACAATATTGTTAACAAATACTTGAAGTAGGTGGCGAAGAAGAGAAAAAATAGAGTAGAAACAGTTTTTGAAGAAGTTTTCTTTTTGCATTCAGTTTCTTCTCTTTCTCCTTATGAATTCAATTCCAATGAAGTTGGGATGTTGTGTAAAACAAATTAAAAAAGAATTTGCAAATCCTTTTCAACCTATACTACAAAGACAAGTTTATTTTTTTTTACAAATATTTACTTATTTTGAGTTTGATGCCTGCAACATATTGCAAAGGAGTGGGGACAGAGGCAACAAAAGACTGGGAAAGTTGAGGAATGCTCAAAATTATAAAGTGATAAAGTGAGCATTCACGAAAGGTTTAGTCTTTCACAAGCAAGGATGGGACAAGGTATAAGTTCAAGTTCACATTTAATATCTTGTCTTTGTAGTGTATTCAATTGAATATGGGTTGGAAAGGATTAGCCAATCATCACATTCTGTTTTTATGTATGTTTCACACAACACCCCAAATTCACTGAAATTGCTGTTGTATTTAGGCCCACAGCTCTAACTGAGCAAGTTTGAGGAAAGAAGAAAAACTCCCTAAATATGATGAAGAAGAATCCTCGACTCAAAATGGTTACGAACTTCCTTAACTTTACTCCTGAACGTTTCTCCCAGATCTAACGCATTGACTACAAGGACTGACTGTTTACTTTCCATATGAAAAGATATACTCCAGTGCTGTTGTAACATTTTGGTTAGTCATTCTGTGCGTGGTTTTAAGGTTTCGGCTGATCAGCATATTTAAACTTAAAAATAATTTAGATAAATGTTAAACAACAATCTACTCTAACACATAGTTTAGCCAAACTGAAATCCCCAGCCTCAGAGCTTATACACCTTGTTGTTTATGACTTGATTGACAGCTTACGTATTGTTAAACCTCCACAGCAGCCCGAACAAGCGTGGCCCACCCACGTACAATGAACATATCTCAAAGCGACTAGCATCAAGTCCTGGAGCTCAAGAAAGCATTCTGCACCGGGAGCCCAGCACACCACATAGATATCGTGAGGGACGCACAGAGTTTCGTAGGGACAAGTCTCCAGCTCGTCCGCTAGAACGTGAGAAGTCACCAGGGCGTGCAGTGATCGATACTCGCAGAGAGAGGTCACCAGGTCGACCCCTGGATGAACGTGAGCGAGAGCGTGAGCGCACACGCCTGCACACAAGTTCAGTCCGCACTCAACTCACCCCCGTCAACAAGGTACGCATGAGACACTGCCATGTAAACTGTGTGTCCTGCTAAGAATGCTCAGGGGCTTTAAAGCTTACATAAAGCTTATACAGGTGTATTGTATTAGTTGATATTCCTGCACAAGTGGGTTTGCGTGCTGGGCCTGAAAGTCTCTTACACACCTTGGAAGGAAAACCCAAATAAAATGGAAACATAACTGTAATGCCATGAGTAAATTTACTACCTTGTAAGCTCGGCTCTCCCAGACAGAGCCTGCTGAATTGTGTGACCTCTTTGTCCCGGTGCCGGTGTAGGTATGGGACCAGTCCTCAGTGTGACAGCACCCCTTGGACAGCGGGAGTTTAAAGAGCCATCGTCCAGTTCCTGCATGGATGGACATGCCATTTTACAGGCACCTCTTTTAAAACATCTCCTCCTTCAGGACATTGCCTGCCAGATCATTTGTAAATTTTTTTAAGCTGTTGTATAATTTTATATGTTATGCACACATATTTACATACAATGCTGATTTAAGATGAAGGTCCCTGATTAGTGTGAGGTTGTAAAGAATACGTAATAATAATAATAATAATAATAAAAATCCCTTACATATTTTTTAAAAATACATAGCACATCCCTACTGTAAATATACTGATTCCAGCTTTCGTAGTTTAAAAGGTATGATCGTTGAATGACATAGCCAGGTCTATTTTTATGAAATGTTTGTATATTCAAAACAAATACTTCTTAAACAAATGTTTCACATTCATGTCTGCTATAGTGATCTTACAATCAAACTGGCTGCTTTTCTGAGATAATTTCTTTCAATCTATTGTTTGACAATGTTGTGAGAGCATGTGCTCGCTTGAGCTGACACATTTTTATATGATAATATATGCTTATATGCTATTGAAAATGAACAATATTGCCAGAGAGATAACATTCTGTTCTGGAGGCAGAAGCCTAATAAGGCATTTTTGAACATATCACAGTGATTGTTATAGAAATAGTAGTTATTTGTGGAAGAGTTATTTTGGTCAAACCTCCAATAACAGAAAGGTACATGATTTAGTTTTATGACTAAACGGAAGATTGTAGTGAAGACACTAGTGGACTGCTTGAGTGTTTGCTTAGAATGTGTGCCTTTGCATAGTCTGTGGTTCAGAATTGTTTCAATTGGGACCTCACAGCGGAAAACCTATAGTCACCAGTCATTTAATTAGATACACCTTCATGTTTTTGCACTTCATTTAATCAGTTCCACTTACCATGTAGAAACATTTTGTAGTTTTACATTTACAAAATCACAAAGCGGCATAGATCAGGCACTATTTGGGTAGTGAATCATTATCAGCACTGCAGTGACGCTGATGTAGTACTCGTATGATTGGATCAGACACAGCAGTGCTGCTGGAGTTTTAAATGTCACTGTGACTGCTGGACTGAAATTACCATGCCTGCCACCAACATTCTGAAGGCTTAGAAGGATTAAAGGATGGCTAACACAAACTGTGAATACTGTCTCTGACTTTATATCTACAAGGTAGAACAATATGATAAAGGGGTCCAACAGCAAACAGTGAGTCAACACACTATTTAAATGCTAAAGCAGAAACAACACACTAAAACACCAGTGTCAGTGTCAGTGAAGAGCGGAGAATGATCCACTACCCAAATAGTTCCTGATCTGTGCTAGGCATCTTGACCAAAGGGGATTAAACAAAGCATGTATAGAAACAGATGACTTACAGTCTGTAACTGTAGAACTTCAAAGTAGGCCTATATGGTAGGGGAACTGATGGACAATGAGCATAAAAACAAGGTGTACTAATAGCATGGTGGTATTTCAAAACTCACTATAATCACCCACGCAGTCTACACTATGCCTTGCAAAATCCGCAAATCAACAAAATTGTGTAGGCTGTTGAAAGTGGTGATGGAAATGTGGTGGCAAACTTTAAATGTAATTGTAAAGAACTACTGTTTACAAAAAACTATAAGATTTAATGATGTTGCCCATTAGGAGATGTGAGGTTGCCACTCTTTGTTTATATCATTTTCTTCATCTAGGATCACTAGCTAAGAAATAACTAGGCAAACCTCTTGCTTGCATAATCAGACCCCATCTCTATTGATGCATGGCAGGCAGCAAGTCAGTCATCTGGTGAGGTCAGCAACATCTTCATCAAGGGTACCAGACCACATCACAGAACCTGCCAATTTAACCAGGATCAAGGTCACTAGTTAAATTGCTACTGTGTTGTTAAACAACTATGGCCTTATCAATGGAACCAGGAATGTAAGAGTCCAGTCACTTGCTTGAGCAGAATACAGACATGTAGTTGTGCAAAGTGGTGCTTAAGATTGCACACACAATCATAATGTACAGAAATGTACAGCACCCTCTTTAATCTGTGCAGTGAACCAGGCCCAAGACTGACAATGTTTAGAGGGCTTCAAACTGAATAACACATCTTATGCCAAAGATGAGAACAGAAAAAAATCAGCTGTGAGGTCCCAGTCAAAAAGTAATTTAATCTGTAGTTGTAAGGAAAAGAGGCTGCACTGTTTGAGAGATAAGTTTCATACATGTCAATGGAGCAAATCCTCATGCTACCTGTTACAAGTGTAACTGAATTTTCTTTACTGGTATGTTCAGATATACAGATACAGATATAACCACTACATATACTTTATAGAGCAGCTGTTTCAAAAGTTTGTGGACCCGCTTGAACCCCTTCAATCCATTTTCAATCCATTATCAATACGCCTGATTGGGTTAAAGCAAGGGAACAGAGCAGGCCATCCCATCATGACAACATGGCAGCTAGCAATTGAAGCCAAGGTTCTGTTTTGTTAAAATGCTGTCCAACAAGATAAGATCTAGGATATCACTGACCATCACTGATTTTCTAATACTAGAAATAGTGTCTGACACAGTAGTAACACACGTTGCATTCATTTCTGCTTTTTGAAAAGGAGACAAGTTATCTTGCTACAAGTGTCCTTGTGCTGTTGCAGTTAATGTATAGCATTTTGTTGATAAGAGTGTAAACAGTATTTGCTTTACTAAATACATTATCCGATAAGAAGTCTTCTAGGCTCTTCTATGTTCCGCTATTTAGTGTACAGATAATCTGTTTGGATGTATGGTAAAATAAATGTCCAGCGGCCCTTAGGGTTGAACAAGAGTCGTTACTGTTTTTTTTATTGTGTGGGATGGCAAACAAGTACCAGCTCATATTTTCTATATGCAGCAAACATGTACCCATCATCTGCATGAGTGCTTTCTCCAGTTAGGAAGTCCTGTCATGGATCCATTTAAAATTGATTATTATACATGTTAATGTTTTAAAATAACTGCTTTTTAAAAAACATGAATAATATGACCCTTTTCAACACTTAAAATGTGTAAGTCTATATTATAAAATTCTGAAGCAGATGGTAATTCAGGAAGAAATACAGGAAAATAAAAGTTTCATTTTTCAATTTATTCTCATTTTTTGACAATGCCTATATCAGACAGTTATCATTGTGCAAAAAATAAACCTTGGAATTAACTCTTTTCAAACTAATTTCACATTCATGGATATTAATGCTAAGTTATTCATATAGGCAAAGGACCTCTTGTTATTCAAACCAAATTACTACCAAACATTCATGGCCTTTTCACTCCTTTTAAGTCTAGATTATAGGAGAAATAAATGGAAACCTGCTTTTACTAATTATTTTTTAATTCAGTTTTGAACCTTAACTGGTGGTGGTCTTTCATTAAGATTCGTCTGTGAGACAGAGTAGTTTTAAAATTTTCAAAAGAAAGACCAAATAAAAACACAATATGACTGTATGGTTTAACAAAGAAGTGTCTACGGGTTGCCAAATAAAATAGTGTACATGTTGTTTCTGCATTTTTGGGTCGTTTGGGCTTACATAGTGCATAGGCAGCTAACAGGATGAGGTCACCGTTCAGGCTTGCTGTACACATTAACCACTGATTATTAAGTGGCAACTGAGAAATCTAAAAAATAAGCTCATTGATAAATATTTGTGAAAAACTTGTGACAGGAAAACATCAGGTACAAAATACCGCTCCTGTTTTTACGATTAATTGCTTTAAATCCCCCGATCACATTTTGGTAACTGCTTTAATAAAAATAAAAAATAAAAAATTATTGTTGAGGAGCATAATGCTTGATTATTTATGCTATTCAGTAATACACTGCTCACAAAAAATAGGGGATATTTCATTCATATTTTATTTTTGTGAGCAGTATAAAATACAACTGATTTTCCTTTTTCCTTT
>JAYJMA010010003.1:0-12722 GCA_036873895.1 Parotocinclus cabessadecuia | reverse complement strand
CACACACACACAAAACACATATCACCACTATATGTTTTGATATAATTTCTTATTCATGGCAGTGTTTTAGGTAAGGTTTGAGCGAAGCTGCCAAGGCGAAGCCGAGCAAAGGATGAGAAGAAACCCCACACATGAATGGTCTCAGGATGCATCACTGATGGCATGACACAGGACTCACTGACCTATTCTTTTCCGGACAATTATTTTTTCAGACATCGCAAACAGTCAGAAGGGGGCTTCAACAAAGAAAAAAAAAAAAACTTTACCTCAGTCCCCTACTCCTGGCTGTCTGTAAATAAGCTTCTTGCTTCAGCCTTCTACTCATCAGTAAATCATGCTACATGGTTATAAATGTGGCTCAAAATCCCCTGAAGAATCGCACATTAAATATATAACGTTATTTTATGCAATGCATACTGTGTGAAAGCTGAAAGTGAATCCTCTGCGGGTGATGCTTGTTTCTTGAGTCGTTTCTGGTAATTTTCGATGTTTAAACGCTTTTCAAAGAGTGGTTTGATTTGCAAGGCGTTACATTTACAGAGAGATTACAAACTATTTTTCACTAGTGCTGTAGTCAAGACTACTAGACCAGAGTTTAAGTCAAGATCAAGATTCTGAAAAATTATTACAATTGTTTTTTAATTATAGTCTTATTCAAACAAGAGCAAAATAACTTTTTGAAGCACATGACGGTGAGGAGTTCCTTTTCCTTGTCTTTATCTTAATGAAAATCACTACATAAAGTCACCTGAATGGAAACAACATCCATCCTTCATTCATTCATTATTTATGCACTTATCCGAGTCAGGGTGGTGGGAGAGCCGATGCCTAGCAGGCAGCACAAGGCAAGAACAACCCTGGACAGGGCACCAATGCATCAAAATGGTACATACACTCATACGTGCATTCACACACTCGGGGCACATTGGAAATGAGTTTTGAAGGAAAATTCAGATACGGGAAGGACATGCAGACTCCACATATGGGGAGCCCTGGGTCAAAATTGAAACGGTGATCTCGGAACTGTGAGGCGGCAGTGCTAACCATTGCACCACCGAGCTGCTCAACATCCACTCCATCCATTTTTATAATTAAATGTAAAACCATAAAAATAATTCCAGATTATCACAAGATATTTGCTGAATTTGAAGGCACCTCATATTTAGGACTGCATATTCTGATCTACTCATTTGTTTAAATTAGTATTTTATTGCTGCAATTTTGTACATTGTTGGATTCAACAGAAAATTGACAGAAAAAAGATTGAATATACTGCTCACAAAATTAAGGAATTTACTTCAAAACGAAACATCCAATTGTAGCTGTTTGTTGCAGCCCTACTGCCAAAGTATCACTGAATTATGATTTTTTTTTTAAGTCCCAGAAGCCTCTCTGCCTCACTCTCAATCAGGAAAGAGTAGAGTTTCATTAACCACTTCATCCCACTAAACGTTCCAGCAAAACAAACCCTAGGTAGGGCATCAGTCCCTCATGAGTCTGCTTGTGATCTCTACATTGTGGAAGTCAGCAGGTCCTAATTAGGCTGCATTCTGGGTTCCTGCATCTTCTGTGAAGGTTCCTCAGAAGACAGTGCAAAGTTACGGGCAGTTTCTTAGAAGCCACAGTGTGATCCGTAAATAAAAGCTGTACAGTGTCTCTAAACTACAGACTCTGTATGATTTTATGAGGCTGAAATTCTTTAGAGAGTGATGGGAGAGAGAAGAGTTGTTGTCATAGAGACAGGCCTTATGAGACAGAGCTGCTCTCTAAATGCAACTGTTATTGACTAATGTTCACTACACACACACACAAATCTCTCTCTCACTCTTGCTCTCACTCTCCCATATATATCTTTCTAAGTAGGAGAATTTGCACAGTCAGTGGCTGACTAAATACTTTTTGGCCCCATAGTATATTCAGACCTGGGCCAATTTAGTAAAAAAAATGTGTATGGGCGCATGCTACCTCTAATGTTCAAAAATGCAGTTGCATGAGATGGCATAATAAACAGCACTGGTTTATCGAACAATTCTCCGTGTGCAGTGGTTTTAACAGATATTTTACATTCTACTTGCCAGTTTTTGTGGATCTTCTTCTTGGGATTGTCACTCATATATCGTTTTCAAAATTACCTAACAGCTTACTAGGCTACTCAGTCCAAACACAATTATTTAGTTACAAAATACTTTGACATTTTTTACAAATTCTTTGACAAACATGAGAATACGTTACTGCTGGTAAAAACCCCTAACCAATCCCTAAACTGGATTATTGCATGCTAATCCCAAGAACAGATCCCGTAACCAGGTGTTACTGTTTAAATTAATAACAACAGCTGCATGACTCCAATATGTGATTGAAACAATCACACTTTAACCACCTCATCATCGGAAGCATGATGTTCCTCTGTCACGTGCTTGCAAAAAGGAGCGGACAGCAGCTACAGGAGGTACTTGCTAGATTTGATTTCAGGAAAGTCGACAAGGGGATTTCACCAAGGGGATCCACAGAGGGTAAAAAAAAGGGGAGGCTACGATAGTGCACAGACATCAGGAATGTAGACCCTCTTTCCCTGTTGCATGAATCATTACTGCAGTCACAACAGTGTGTGTGATCCTGCTGTACAATTCATAATGCCCTACAATGTTCTTATTGTGCTCTGGCACACCTGATTCAATTCACCGCTCATTATGGGAGATTATTATTAGTGAGGTGATCCAAACACGTAACTCTGCACCGTAATCCAACACAAAAGAATCAATGACACAGAGAGGTCAAGAGGATTGTGTTCCCTTTTTTGACAAACCTCAACTGCTTAGGCATGCCTCATTTTCCAATAAGAAGTGGTCCAGTATTTTGAACAGGCTGCAAATAGCAGTTAGCTCGGTCAACAGCAGGATGAGAAAAAGTCTGTAAAACAAGATGAATAGGCTCAAACAGTGTTTAATCTGAGAGATGGTAGGTTTATGTTCTAACCAGACAGAAGAATTGTATTTAATGACTTTGAACACCTGCAGTTGTATCGGTCCTTTGTGAATAAGGTTAGACCAACATGCGTGGAAACACACAGGGGCTGTTCAAAACAATGGAAACTAGGAGTTTTACGATGCATCGTGAGATCTTTGACAACGTCAAAAATGTTGTGCATAGTGAAGATACATGATGGCACATGAATTCTGTTTATTACTCCATCTGATGCAATTGCATTTTTTAAACACTAGAGGGTGAAATCTTAGATCAGGATTGATCAGACCACCTTGCCACGGTGCTGCCCATTATCTAATGTACTGCTCACAAAAATTAATAAGGGAATAATCCAAATTTCTGTGAGCGCTGTATACGGTAAAAATGTACAACATTACATTGTTTGTTGAATTGTGAGTGGAGTGCATCGTTGCACTCCTACTGTAAACAAAAAAAGGAATAGTGTGTGTACTCCATTTTACAAATGGCCTGGCTCAAGATATTTAACCATTTACGATGGAAATCTGAAAGTAAACATACATACACAATCAGCCAAAACCAAAGTCTGAATTTTCCTGACCAAATGATATTATACTCTATAAAAATTAAACTCTCCCGCACTTTGATTAAGACTTTGGCAGCACGTAAAGTAACAAAACATTACGACTTTATGCATTACCTGTCACCTCAGAATCAAATCATGTAAATAGGATTTATCTCTTAATGGCACCCCAAACGATTGTTTTTATGTCTATATTCATGTGTTAATAATGACTACAATCATGAATAAAGCGAAGGAATGTAGCACAATAATAATCAATAAATACGAGAAGATGTCTGAAACCTAAATTTTGTTTGAATTTGGGGGCAAAAATTTCAAATGCACTGTTCAATGTCTGAACTGTTTAAGTGAAGAGGCGTTCAAACTCCAAGGTTCCACTGTAATTAGTTCAGGTAGTTTTAGGTAGCTTAGATGGAGATGTGATCACACATCAAGTAACGGATGCAGAAAAGGTTCAACTGCACTGTCTGATCAGATCTGATCTGATGACATCATCAATGACATCAGCAATGATCCACAGAGCAGTGGTAAATTATATCCCATTTATTAAAGCTTGCAGTAAATCGACTTAGGACATCCATTTGAGCTTGCTATCAGGTATCAGAAAGCTAAAAAAAAGAAAAATATGTTATCATATTTCTGTGCTTGCATTTGAGTAGCAGAAATATCACCTGTTATGCAATCCTTGTTCTTGTGTTTGAGAGCATCAGGCACTGAGGTGAGTTTTCTTTTAATAAAGGCTGTTCCTTGAATGTTCGCTTTCCCTGTATCACATGCACTCACACCTCTATCACCAAGCAACACAGCATACTTCTCCCACAGCTCATTAATCTGCTTCATTCCTGTCCTCCATCCATCCATTTATCTCTCCCTCTACCTCCATCATCCTTGGCTCTAATCTGGACCCCAGGTGGGATACGAATGTCTGATGAGGTCTAACATCCATATTGCCATTACAATTTGGTAAAGCTATCAAGCATTTTTAACTTGAGAAAGCATATGTTGAAGCCACTGTTCTACACAACGGATAAAGTTTAATATAACCTTTTGTAACCTGAGATTTGCTTTTAAGATTAACAAATCAATTTCAAACGGCAGCCCAGGACAGAAACGCAGATAACATTACATTAATGTGATCACCAATGTGCTGACAGGTTTTGAAGCACCAGTAAATGAGCAAAGGCAATCATCCTGTCCCAAAAGGCAAACACGAGATCTTTGAGTCCTTGCCTGAGCATGTCTGTGAAGTCCACAAAGCTGCAGGGCGTCCCAGTTCTCACTAGGAGCACGTTGAAAAGTTTCACGGTTTATGTTTTTCGTGTGTCAGTGGGAAAGCGGTGAGATTGAGGCAGTCCTGGAAGAACTGTGCCGTTCTGGTGCCGCTAGAAATTTAGTCATTGTAAAAGTGAAGAAGAGAGCAGCCCAGCTTAGCCTAGCCACATTCTAAAGTTGACAAATCAACACTGCTGAATCTAATTTTATTAATATTGCTGTCTTGCAGTCACAGATGCATCGTGAATTCCCCCGGGTCAATAGTTTCAGATATTTAATGGTACAAACAGTTAAACCTGGATGCTGCAGTTTGAATTCCAAATTGTGTTCGGTAAACCAACAGCTCCTGCTGATCACTGCAGTGTGGCCTCAGGAGCCATTTATGGAACAGAAAGTGCAAATGCAAGCAGAAGTAAAGAGGTAGAGAGCACAAGAGAGACAGACATGGCATCGAAGGACAAATGTTGAAAGGGGCTAACGTCTCTAACCGAAGTGTCCAGCAGTATACAGCTGCCTGGTTGGTTGAGCGTAAATTTCTTAGGCCAACAGCAGCAATGAAGATAAACTGTCCTGCAGACAAGGTGCATGGGCATTTCTCTCTCCGTCTCTGCCATAAGATCACTGCTCTTTCTTTCCTGTTGCCTCCCGACTACTCTATATCTATCAGTCTCAAACCCCTTTCACTGTCTGTTGACTTCAGACAACCTTGTATTCTGTCCATTCTGCCAAAAAGAGGCAATTTATCACCTGTGAGAAAAATAATATTGTTTTCTTTCTCATAAAATCTATATTTCCAGAGCTGCAGTCCAGAAACACAAACTCAGCTCATCAGCACTGAACAGTAAGGTTCTTTGCACAGACGTTGCACAAACCTAATTCTTTTTCAACAGAATGTGAGATCCTCCTTGAAACCCACCACTTGTAATTCATCAAAAACATTCTACTGAAAAATAAAAATATACACATACAATTTGCAGAACCTTTTAACCTGAGCAAATTAGGCTTTAAGCTTGTACACATGGTCGGGACAGGCTGCTGATGTTCAAACTGAGCATCGGAAGGGGGAAGAAAAGTGATTGAAGTGATTTTGAACATGGTACGGTTGTTGGTGCAGGATAGGCTGGTCTGTGTATTTTAGAAACTGCTGATCTACTGGGATTGTCACACCCAGCACCATCTCTGGGGTTTACAGAGAATGATCAGGAAAAGAGAAAATACCCAGTGAGGGCGGTTCTATGATTGTTATATCTTAAATATCTTGTTGTTGAGAGGCAATAATAAATGCTGACTGTTGAAGCAGATGGTCTACATCAGCAGAAGACCTCACCAGAGCCCACTCCTGTCAGCTAAGAACATGCAACAGGGCTCCAACTCACACAGGCTCACCAAATTTGGACAATAGAAGACTAGAAAAACGTTGCGTGGTCCGACCACATGCGGATGATGGGTTCAGAATGTGTCATAAACATCATGAAAGCATGGATCTATCCTATCAACAGTTCTGGTTTCTGATGGTGTAAAGGCGAGGAGGACAATTTCTTTGACACACTTTTGACCACGCGCATCCTTTTATGACCACAGCGTACCGTAATCTGATGTCTACTTCCAGCTGGATAACACGCAATGTCAAGAAGCTCAAATCATCTCAAACTGGTTTCTTAATCATGTTTACTGTACTCATACGACCTCAAAAAGTCACCATATCTAGAGCATCTAAGGGTTGTGGTTGTGCGAGCATCATGGATGTCCAACCAAGAAATCTGCAGCAACTTGGATCATAACTGTATCTGTATAACTGTATCTCCTGCACCATGCTGAATCTGTGTCTACCCACACACACACACACACACACTTAAGCAGTCATAATCATGTCTAAGATATAATTGTCCCTGCAGAAATAATATAACAGTATGCATGTACAGTATGAAACAATTACAACGGCATGTCTAGGACTCTTGTCGTTCAGGGTTCAAATCACAGCGCTGACAATCTTCCAATGTTAGCCTCATGGTCAAGGACCTTAGCCCTCAATTGCTCGGACTGCACCTTGTATCAATTGAAAGTCACCCTGGTCAGGAGAGAAAACTGTCAAATCACTAGACATTATTATCAGATGGAGTTTTTTTTAATGGTAACATATTCAGTGAGAACAAACTTCGTGCGCACACACACAATTCTTCATATTAGCATCAGGTGCTGCATAAATGCCAGAGTCTGGATTCATTTCCATCTCCATGTGCAAGTCTCTGCCTTACATGACCATCTGTGACTGAAGAACGTGTAGGCTGTTCGGTTGTTAGCCACTTCATACTCACAATTTTTAATGGATAAACCTATTACATTAAAGAGGCCAGATTGATATGGCCTGTTTTCAAAACAACACTTGATATTACATATCTTTATCACCTCTGTGCGTCCACATACACCCAACTAGTTTTCTGAATGAATTAAGATCACTTCTTCCTAGACCAGATGGGGCCATATTGGAAAAAATACTTCAGAAAAAAAGCAGCTGCTTGATTCCATGATGATTCCACTGCTACTGTAGTTGTGCATGGGAACACACAAGTTCACCATGGTTGGAAAGGCGCTTTCAAAAGGGCTCCACGGTAAAGTTGTGGAAATGCACAAGTCAGGGGAAGGAGAATTCAGAGGCTAGAAGACTTCAACTTGCTTTTTCAGTAGCGTTAGCAAAGCATTATCAAGACACCACAACACCTTGCCAAGATGATACAGATTTTCTACAGATCCTGTGTATATATGTTACATAATAGGGTTGTCACAATTATTACCTAGTCATCCAGTTGCTATCATTTTGACGTAAATTGAAAATACATTAAACTGAAATGATCACAATTGTGTAGGTAGGACTACAGTAATTTCCACAATTCTGAGATTTCTGTAACACGCAGATTATGAATTGGGTGTACCGGGGTGAGGGAAGTACGTTTGAATAAAAGCTGCCTTCATTGACACGTGGCTACAAAAAAGGCTTCCAACTTGGTACTTACCTAGAGCAACTTACTTCTGATGCATTCTTATAATCCAAACAATTGTTATAGGTCTTGCTCAAGAGCCCAACATTGGCAGATTAGCAGAAGTGGGATTTGAATCCTGAACCTTCTGGTCCAGAGTCCAGTACCTTAACCGCTAGACCGCCACAGTCCCGTTAATGACAATTACTTATATGGCAACTAATCGTCAGATAACGTTTTGTGATTATGAATGCCCTAGATATCAGGCTTTTCATTTTATGGGTTCATGCAATGCTGAATAGTTTAAATAGTCTACAGATGTAAGTGTATTCTGGTGGGTCAGTAATAATTCAGATTTAAAACCCAATCTTTTTCAAAACACACCACTTATTTGTGAGTAGTTTCTAGGACCATACAGTATTAATAAACCTACCGATTGCTTATGACTTAACATCTCTTAAATTCACAGATGCATGCATAGCCCTAATATTCTTGTACCCCCTCTATTTATCATCAACAGGTGTAAACCATAGACTGTATATGGTTTTAACATATATGTATGCCACAAAAATCATGTCTGTCAGTTGAATCGCTACCATATAAGGGCTAGTGCTCGGATCGCCTTTAGCATCCACATTTAGCATCCACATTTAAGGCATTTAAGAGGTTAAGCAAAGCCTCCCGATATACCCCAGTCTAGGTTTTGGGGGTTTGGGGCCTAACCTGGAATTTACTGAGTGCAGGCTGCAGGACACCCTGGACAAGGCAACAGTATATAATTGGGTGTACAACCAGTTTAAGATGCTAAGTTATTGACATGAACTAATTAACCATCTACACAAACTCATTAGGAAGCAAGTAAAAACAAAAATCGCATTGGTTCCTGTGAGGCTCAATTAGATGCATGCGGGACAGCATCGTATAAAACCAAAAGAACATCGGTATGGATGTCATCAGCAGCTACAAATGGTTTCATTACAGATTTAGACGATTGCATTGATTATTCAGTTTTATAGCTACACTAGCTGCCACTTTGCAGAATCACTTCCCAGGCTTTCTAAATGCTAAATCAACTACACAGATGAAGGTCTTCAGCACATTTTCATATCCAGATTCCTTTAGAGACCTTTGATAAGTTCAGGCTGGTCTAAGCATTCCTTGAATCATAACCGCAGTAATGATTCTGTGGATTATATTTTGTAGTCTGAACTAATTTGGCTTCTGATCGGAATAAATTCAGACAAGCAGAACTGCATCAACTATTATCAGGGAAATAACTCGTCAGAATGGTATTCTGGCCATCAAGTGGCTTATTTATCAGATGAAGGATGACAGCCTGGGAATGCAGCAGGCATGACCTCCATGTCTCATTCAACTGGTGGATCAAATATAAGCTCCAAAAAACTTCTGACAACTATCTGCTTATGGCAGACGTCTTGGTGGTGGGGAGTAGTCCTTAAACATGTATAATAAAGTCTACACAGATGTTCAGTCTATTTAATGACCTTTGTATAGACGAGAGAGAAGCAGCCAGGAACAACTCATTCAAAGCAATACAGAGGAAATAGGTATCTACTAATCTATTAATGTGTCCTAATAAGTCATAATAAAGACAAATTACGAAAATTACAAGGTAACTTGTTCGAAAACTTTACGCTCCTGAGACAACCATGGGTATGTTCAGGAAGACCGCTTCAATACGTGGACCTAAAGGAGAGCAAACCGTGCTTCTTACCGGCGGCTGGAGTTGGAAGGTTTTTGGGGAGACTGCGTCCTTGCTTTGAGCGCCACTGCAGTCCGCATCGGACGCACAGCTTCTCGCTCCAGAGTCTGTTTTCCCCCGCTTGCAGGACTCCAGGACTCGGCTCAATTTAGTCAAATTTCGGAATTAGTACCGGTGGGAATGTAGGTGCCAAGTCTGTGACTTGTTATTAAATAGAGAAGGACGCACGCTCGGTATCAAGCAACACCACACACGCTACGCCGTGCACACACGCTCCGGCCCTACCCGGGCTGCTGGCGGGAGCATGCGCACTGCGCTCATCTGTACCGTTTGTAAGCAGTGGGACAAGTTCTGCAGGTGGCATGTGTCAGCCGGTCTCCATAGCGAATTCTGTCCAACCCTGGAGATTATGCCATTATGCCATTATCTTGCAAATCTACCGCCCTGAAAAGTACACATACCAGTTTAGATATTCTAAGGTTCTCTGGAAACCTGCTGTAAGATCTGCTTCTGGAGTTGGCTTAGAATTTTGTAGTAAAATGTCAGTTTCTTTTTACATTTTGCACTTAGCAAGTTGCATTAAAATCATTACCTTAAGAAAGTTCAATCTTGGATAATGCAATGATGCACCTCACAGCTCAGAGATCTTCAGTTCAACAACAGAGTTTGAAGGTCCTTCTCATGTCCATGTGGGTTTACTCCAGATGCCCTTGTGTGCCATGTGATTTATTTCAGTCGGCGTTTCCAAATTGCCCTTAGCGTGTGAGTGTGAGAGGCCCTACTACCATGGATTGGCGCCCTGGCTAGGGTTGTTCCTGCCATGCGCTCTAACCTCTGACTTTCCCACAATCCTGACTAGGATTCCGCAGATGAAAGACAATGAATAAAGTCACCTTGCTCTGCAAAAATAACTTTTTAGCTGACCCATATAGTCCTTTCAGTCACAATAATAATTTAAATGCAGTGTATTTCTTTTAAATTTAAACCCTGCTTTATTCTGGTCAGGGGCATGTGGGCTCTGGCTTCCATCACTGGAGAATACAGGGCCATACCTGTCAACTTTTGGATTTAAAAATAAGGGAAATTTTCACCTGCGCATTTCGAGCCGTCCCACCAGCCCAACCGAGGTTCAGTATCCCTTACATTCTAAGAGATTTTAAGAGAATTTAAAAGAACCACCTGTGAACCACTTACAAACTATAATAAGATGACCAGAATCTGATTGCTCTACCTTTGTTGACACTGAAATGCTGTGGACATTCCTACATCTGTCATTCTAATAATACAGCCTAAATGAAACCACAAAATGGAATTGCAGCACATTTATTTATTGTACATATTTTCAGCATACATACACATTGCTTGTCTTAAAGTGAAACATTTTATTTTCATTAAAAATTTTTAGTATCTCATGTTCACTCATGTGGTTCTCTGTGTATTTGTGGGCGGGGCCAGAGTGGTTGATTTTACATGAGAGTAAAGCACAAATAGTGCTGTCTAATGAAATCCTATTTTCTGTAACAATCTTTCTCACCAGCTCTCGCGAGGTTTGTGACATTTCAGTTTGCAGAGGCACAGAAATGTTTTCAACAATATACTGGAGAATTTTAGTGGGTATTTAGTGGGGTGTATTTGCCACATTTGAAAACACATTAAAAATATCCAGTGTATTACCACAATGCAATGCAATAGATTATTGTGAAGATGAATGTACCTTGCCTATTATGAACAACAAGGAATGCACACTTTTGATGGTCAAGAGATTATAAGATTAGGAGATTTTCATGCTCCAAAACCAGCTATACATGATAATGAACTAAGGACTTAATTCAGGTTTCTCTAAGATATATTCTGGACTCCAACCTTGCTGGATCACTATAGACCTCTGAGGTACAGAAGACTTACAGTTCAAATGTCTTTACTTTAGTCTGGCAGTCTCACTGCCCTAAATAATTTCCCTGCTGCTGACACCTCTTACACCATCTGATTAATCATTATCAAGTCCTTTGTCATTTTGGAATAGGGCGAGTGTCAAGCTTAGAGAATCTGTCACACCAAATTCAGCCCTTTGACTCCCTGATAATTAAGTTAAGCCAAAACAAGTCTATTCAATGAAGTGTTAAATGAAGATTACCATATGATCAGTTTAACATCCCTTTACTAGCAAATATGCAAAGAAAGAAACTAACTTGGAGTTTGATTCTGAGGTTAAAGCCTCAAAGTTGGGACTAGCATTCCCATATTTTAATCTGAGAGCTATACAAAGTGATTTTTTTGAATGAGCATGGCCAATTACATCACTGAAGCTAAATCAGACATGTTGTTACCTCATAAGAACAATTACTGGTTTTTCAGGTGCTTAAAGGTTTTCCCTCCAAATGCTCATGATAATAAGAGCAGCACACATGGTCTGTTATTGAATATACTATGAGATAATAATACTATAAGTTAAGAATCTACTAATTATTAAAGAATTACTATTCAGTCCTACAACCAGTTGACGAAAGCCTTAGGATATGGCCAATAACAGGTCTCCAGCGAAAGGGTTGGTCCATTTAACACCATTCCGGAAGATCTATAAGCCTGTACATTTTAGTTCTGGCACACCCAGTTCTAGGATTTAGGCTTTGCTTAGCTGAATTCAGTGCGTTAGTTCAAGAGGTAAGGTATTATTCATGACACTTTATTAGCTTCTGCACAGGGAACATACAGGACTGTACCACTGCTAGGAGGAAAAACAACAAAAAAGACCATTTGTACTGTAACCTCTATAATATTAATCTTTGTAATTTTTTTTTCCTCTAAAAGTTATTTTTCTTTGAAACAACAACCAAATGTAATTTTACCAGTATCACTTTCCTTTCATTCATTCATTTCCTTATCTGCTTAATCCTGGGCAGGTCAGAGGAGAACTCATGACCAGCTAGTGCCATACCGTGCATCCAGTTAATTGATTACAATAAATTGTCCTGACCTGAGTATGTATAATTAGATTCAGAGTAACTTTGTGTATTGTAATAAATGAACAACAATGCAAAGCCCTCATTAATACGCAAGTGATGCTGCTGTACTGAGAATAGCACTTAAAAAATATCTGCTCTATATGCTAATTATTTACATCCAACATGCATGCTCACTGACTACTTTCTTAGGTACAGCTTCAGGTACTGGGTTTCATTTTGCCTTCAGAATTCTTCATGGCATTGATTCAACAAAATGTTACAAA
>JAYJMA010009982.1:0-12723 GCA_036873895.1 Parotocinclus cabessadecuia | reverse complement strand
CACACACCCACACCCACCCACACACACACACACACACACACACACACACACACACACACACACACAAATCAAAAGCATCCCAAATAGTTTCACACAACATGTAGCGTACTACACATGTGTACTTGCTGGTACTTTACGTTTTGTAGTTATCCATATAATAATAAAGTATATAAGCAGAGATTCAGCCCTTATCGCACTATTATAGGGTTACCTTCCATAATGCCGCACCACGTGTCTGGTAAACAACAAGTGAAAACCAACAGACGAAGTACACTCCACGGAAAATAAGCCATAATAATTATTTTTTTAAAATTCGAATAACAATAGGCATTAAGAGATTAAATACCCAGCTAATGTTGTTTAACTCTGTCCTTCCGATCAAGTGTCAGCCCATGTGCACCACTCAAATGATTCCGTTTGTTTTAGCTGACGTGTCTTAGTACCCAAGGTAGAGTTCCGCTTTGCCGCCTCTAAATGTGTAGCTCGTTACTATAAAACACGCTATATGAACTATACTTATACTATACTACAGTTTTCTATTATCTTATTATTTTTTTTAAAACATTTAATAATGTTATAAACATGTTCGAGTGCTTGGTGCACCATAATGAGTGGCGAGAAAAAATATTATATATACTGGTATTGCGTAAGTGGCCTGTAATTTATTGCATTTTTTTGTTAATTTAAATTGGATTTTATCTTATATATTTTTTTAATCTGAATTAATTAAAAAACAGCCATATTTGCTTTCAAATTGAAAATATTTTTTTTAAACATGACTAAAAAACCTGCAACAGTCATTACATGAAAAGCATTCCCTTATATATTTAAATTTTATGTAAATGTATATTTTATGTACGTTTGAAACATGCAGTACTTGTGTAGCCCTCTGAGTCGAGGAGGTGTGTTAAGTTCCTATATATTTGTGATCTTTTCATATAATAGAAATGCTTTTGTTTTGTTTTTAATTTAAAAAAATATTGCTTTTGAAAAGCCAAAAGCTTTTTACAGTGACTTTTACTCTCATGTGGCGGCAGCATTAATGCAGAAAACTACATTGATATTTTAGAGCAACATAAGAGCTGCATTCAAAGACAACATTTCTTTCTGGGCCATCCTTTCATTTTTCAACTAAACAATGCAAAACAAGTCAAATCAGAAATAGAGTCTGAAATATTCGAGTCTCTTCTGATATTTATTTGAGGTACATTGTTTTTAAATATTCCCTCATGCTCTTTTTGACAAAATGGAGATCCTCTGCCCACACTGATTCCTCAAAGATTTTTGTAGCAACTCATGATTAAATATAAAAAGCATTTTTCTTAATTTGCATTTTCCATACTGCACCCACTTGTTCGAATATGACACTGTATTATCATTATTATTATTATTATTATTATTATTATTATTATTATTATTATTATTATTATTATTATTATTGCAACATAAGGAAAGTCTCCACTAAATGATTACAATCATATACAATTTCCCTATACTTCATGACATTTCCTTAATCCTGTTTTTCAGCTGTAACGAAATACAGGTCAAATAATTAACCATGCATCGATTCTTCAACTGAAAGTGTAATACAATTGTTTTTACTTGAAATATTATGTGACCCTCTTAACATAGTGTTGCACCAAGGATTTCAAATAAATTATAAAAAAATAATGCCTTAAAAGTATCCAAATTATAATTATTTATAAATGTATTTTGGATTTTCGGTGTACTGTATCAGCCACTAGAGGATGCTTTAGCCCACTTTTGGAATTCCAATATTCCTGTAATTGGGTTTATCACATGGATACATACTACATTGTGACAGGGGTCCTTCTTAGATAATTGGGTTGGGGTTAAACTCAAAAATAAGATTCTCCTCAATAAATGCAACATATTAACAATACAAATACAACTAAAATCATAAACATTTTACACAATATTGAAACTTACAGAAAGTATGAACCAAGTTTATGTATGGCCATATTTGTTTTTTTGTTAGTGTTAGGTAAATCATATTTCTTGGTTTAGAAATCATCTCCAGTGTTTAATTTCTTACATAAAAACTACTGTCAAACAGAGTGAAAGTATTTTCAGTGATTCACCATTATACTCATATTTGATACATAAAAGCACAAGACAGAAACATAAAATACAAACTTGACAGGGGAAAAATAAAAAGTCAGGATAACATTAATGGTATGCTTTGTTCAGTTTTTAACAGATAAAATCAGACTAACCTGCAATTAATTCAATATTAGACTCATCTGTCCCCCACTTCTCAGTACACACATGGCTTTAATTAGCATGTGAATGGTGGCTTTTATGCTTTCCTTATTTACAATGCCAAATATAAGATAGCTATTCTCGCAGATTAGAACTGCTATTATCACCAAGCACGTGCAGTCTAAAAGGTACAAGACCGTGGCATCCCGGTTTCCACAATTTGAAATGTTATTAAGAATTTTGCTACTCATGCAACAGTCAAGAACCTTCCAGGATGTGCAAGGTAGAAAATGAATGAGATAACCCTACAAAAGTTTGAAATGTGGCAAAGAAACCATATACAACCTTCAAAGAATATCTGCCTACGAGATTGGAGGACCTTGAACATGGCAGGAACAATAAAATCAGGGCATCATCAAAGCATTTTAGCATTGTTATTAAGAAAAACAAGAATGATTTAAACTGGGCAGCAATGAGTCCTGATCTCAATCCAATTAAAAATCTTCAGATGAAGCTGAAATCTGCTATAGGATTTAAAAAAAACTGACAACATTCGAGAGGTTGAGAGAACTGAGGTGGAAGAAACTAACAGCTAACAGATGCAAGAAGCTCACTGATGGAAAAAAGGTTTAGAGGCTGTTCATCCAACACAGATTGTGCAACCACATATTAGGAATCCTGTCATTTTTTTAAAATTACTGTATGCTAAATAATCCAGAAGTAGCAAACCTGTATTGATACATGAATTGGTAAATTGAACAGATACATAAACAGGTATCTTCTCTATCCATAAGATCAGGGTGGCCTTTTTCCTTAAGCAAAGGAATGCCTTGCATCTTGGGGAACTAGTGCCAGAGGCATGAGATGCTAAGAAAGTAGAGCACTGGTAACCACTGTTGAGCCATTTCAAAACTTTTCTGTTTTGCCTATTGCTCAGAGTTTAAGAGATCCCTCCTTGCCTATATTACTGAATCTGTGATAATTAAGCAAATAATCCGACAGAACATCAGAATGCAATATTTATGAATACAAACAGAATAGATTAGATGCAAAAACATGTATTCATGTTACAACTGAAAACCCATTCATTCTCTCTTTATACACTTACAGTTAATTTGTCTGATCTGAGACTAAGTGTACTCTATGAAACCTCGTGTGCAGAGAATGTGATTGTAATGTCTCATTTCCTTTCTCTGCATGTGATAACAAAGAACAGTGCGTTATGCGTGAGAAACCATGTGGACTCTGTTAACGAAATACTCTTGCATACATGGGAATGAGCTCAGACATGTGACCAGCAGCACAAGAAGCACAAGTTGCATTAATTGAATGATGTACACTTGTATATGCACACTTGGCTGGACTGCATATATTAAGGGGTATTGTGTTTTACATTACTTCCTTTAAATGAAATTCATTCCAATAAGGATTTAGATTTAGAGATCCAATTCTTGTTTTAGACATTTAAAAATGGTCATATTTTGGTCATATTCTATGTTTTGTTGATTTCTATATGAAATAATCTAATAATAACAAAACAAACAATCAAAAAGACAGCTCCAGCAGAGAACAAGCATGAAGGATAAGAGAAACTTTTCAAAGAAAAACTCCACCACATTGTACATGTTTTGTGCTCGTGGATTTTGAATTTACTTCAAATCCCTGGAATGACGTCTGACGTCAAGGTGTCAGTCACAGGACAGAGTGCAAGGCAGAAATGAACCCTGGACAGGGCATCAGTACATTGCATACAAACTCACATGGTACCTCACTGAAACACAGGACGAACATGCACACATCCGCACAACTGGCTGGGATGTGAACAGTGGTCTCTAGAGCTGTGAGGCGACAGAACAAAACACCAAGCTTGTTTAAATTCAAATGTATTTGTATAGCGCTTTTTACAATGAAGCATTGTCTCAAAGCAGCTTTACAATCTTATGTTATCTTAAACAGTCAATCCCAAATTGAGCAAGCCTAGGGCGACAGTGTCGAGGAAAAACTCCCTGAATTAAGAAGGTAGAAACCTTGGAAGGACCAAGACTCAAAAAAGGACCCATCCTTCATGGGTGACCTAAATGTTAGTTGAATAATTACGTTGTGGTAATAGTTAAGTAAATACTATCATTTAAAATAGTAATAGAGTTCTAAATAAATAACAAAATAGACTGAGAGAGTCCTCAGCAATAAGTTATTGGAGGCACATGGTCTCCTAATAACTAAATGATGGAGGGAGTTACTACACTCTGGTGGGACCCGGCCATGGTGGGACTGGGTTCTGGCTTTAGAACTCTATTTATTGAAACGATTCTGGGTGAAATTGTTCGATCATTTAAACAACAACTATACTACATTACAACATTAAATATAGTGCATATCGAAATGAGAGTGGATGTCAAAGCCTTTTCGTGTAATTGGGAAGAGCACACCACGGCGAATCCTTTCTGGAAATGCAATCTTATGCCAAACCTGTTGCTTGTAAAAATCAGTGTCCTGTTCTAACATGCATTTTCTTGATTTGGCCTACAAAATCGCTACAGGAATGTCTGCACGTTTTAATAGTCATACTACAAATCTGAATGATATTAGAAGGTGATGGACTGTCCAGATGCACAAATGTGAATTGCTTTGACTGGATGGAATCGACTCTCATTTCACTCTGCCTGGAATCATATAATCGAATCTTTTAGGGTCCGACTCCTAGTGATAATACTCCAGCCCCTCACGCTGTCAGCCAGGCAGTCAGAGCAGAGCAGAGGAGAACAGAAGAAGCATCCGCTTTTTAACTTTTCGGGCATTCATGGCGCTGTGCAACGGGGAGACCAAGGTCAGTACCAAGCCCCCGAGCAAACACAGGACTCTGGAGACGTGAAATCTTGTTAATTTTAGTCATGATGTTTGATTTGTGATGGGTCATTCTCGCCGATTTATCTCCACACACGGCCTGTCTGTGGCTGCAAAACTTGGTGCAGGTCGCTACCGCGTAGCCGGCTAGGGTATTCAGCTGATATTTTTTGTAGATTGTCTTACGTTCTCTGGGTCTTAAATAGTTTCTTATACACCTTCCACTTGTACCGAGTTAAATGTATCTTGCGAGATATTCTAGTTGAACTCAGAAGTGCAGTTTTCGTGGGAAAGACCAGACAAGCTAAGCTAGCATAGCTACACTGGGTTGTACCCCAAACGGTGCGTTGGTGCTTTTGTAGTTCACTATGGAACCCGTGTAACTTCATAGAAACGTAGGGCGCCTAAGTGTGCAACGTGGAGGCATTTGGGATTCAGCTTAACGTTAGCACAGTAACGCAATGTGTACTGCTTAATCAAAGCACATGTTGAGTGTACTTGCGATAGTATTTATTTGGTAGTACAGAGAAACAAAATCTTTGATTTACAGCGAAGAGCAGTGATCTAGCAAACACGGGGTGGTTTTATATTAGTATGCAGGTCTTGTTACCAGCTAACAGGCTACACTCAGATCATAGTTCAGGACCGGAGATGCTGCAACAGGCCAGTGCAGGTTAAATGGTTGTTTATATGTTTACAGATCACACTTTGCCTGTTCGGCGTAATGTCGGTGTTCGTTGCAGGGTTGTTTGGACATGTTTATTAACTGTGAGTCAGTGTGTTGTTTTCTGGCGGAAGTTGGAAAATTCGGCAGCCACGTGGAAATTCACACCATAGCGCTAGTAAAAAAGATGCTGGAAATCAGGACGGACACAGTGTTTACTATTTGAGTTTCTCTTGATCTGTTTTTGAAGGCAGCCTTTCGTGTTTAGAACAGAATTTCAGTGATGCTTAAAGATAGTCTCAGTAGTAACTATATCACGACATGAAAACTAATTTGAAACTTAAAAACTAATTTGAATCTAATTTAAATCTGATTTCCATGTTAGATATTGCTTAAGGGCAACACGTTGGCTCGGTGGGCAGCACTGCTGCCTCACAGCAAGAAGGTCCTGGGTTCAATCCCAGGGTGAAGCAGCCTGGGTTCTTTCTAATAATAATAATAAGTTTTATTTATAGGTGCCTTTCAGGACTCTCAAGGTCACTGTACATAATAAATATGTGACATACATGAGTCAATACTGCAGATATCAGGAGGAATAGGGTTCCAGAGATGGGGAGGCTGAGCAACTGAAAGCTCTGGAACAGATCGTGGTCAACCAGGCTAGGGGAACAATGAGAGTAATGGATGATGAAGATCCGAGAGTCTGGCTAGGTCTGTTTATATGAAGGAGATTAGTGAGATATGGAGGGATGAGGTGATGAATAGCCTTAAAAGTGAGCAGTAAAAGTGTGGAGTCTGCATGTTCTCTTTGTCTGCATGGGTTTATACCGGTTTACTCCAACAGTCCAAAGATATGCAGGTCAATTGGTGGCTCTAAAGCGGCCCTTATTACGTGTGTGCGTGTGTGCCCTACGATGCATTGGCGCCTCCTCTAGGGTTGTTCCTGCCCTTTTGCCATATGAGCACCAGCTGGCCCGCAACCCAGTGTGGATAAAGCGGAAGATAATGAATGGATATTACTTTTGTAATTCAAATGAAGCTGTCCTTACTGCTTTACACAAGGCATAGAAAAATAGATTTTTTTTAGTATTGTTATGCGCTATGAGGAAAAATAATTCATCTGTAGAAGGAATGCACGAGAAAGTGTTTGCACTTTTAGTGTATTAGTGCATACGTCACATGCTGATGGCGTAATGGTTAATTTACTGAAGGTTGAGGGTTTCTTAACTGTTGCCTTAACCCACAGTTACTGAGTATGCACTGCATAAGGACCTCTACAAATGTAAATATATTAGAAATTTGCTCATAAAACAATGACATAGGAGCTCAATAATGCGGTGTGTATAATTATTAAAATTATTTTTGTCTTTTTCTGTTTGCTGGCGTCAGTAATAATGAAATGGCCACTTCAACCTATGATTATAGTTTAACTGAATGATTTTGGCGTGTGTGTACACACTGGCAATGTGCTAGTTAGCCAGGTTGAAGTCTGTCTAGCCCTGTAATAGACTGGTGACTCATTCAGGGTACTAGATTGTGCAAATGAAACATGAGAAAACAAACCTTAATTTTAAATGTTATTTCCCGAAGAGTACTCGTAAGCTCTTCATCAGGAGACGCGTGGAGAAAGCTAATGATTTTCCATAAGAATATTGTTTCTCATGATGGGCAAGTCAACAAGCCTACTGAAAAAAGCAGATGAGATAATACTAGGGTTGGGTACTGGACACTTTTCCGACTTGGAAATTGCTCCAAAATACCAGTAACTGGCTACCCATTAAATAAAACTGAATTTTGAATTTAACTTGGTTCCTTCTACTGCTTATCTGCCAGAACTGGTTCATCATGTAATCATGTCATCCCATAGCTTTGTTTTGATATGACTAAGATGGAAGATCAAATGTTTGCATCCACTTTGAGAGAAAACAAAAAAGCAAAATGCAGTATGCATGTAAGTTGTGCCAACAGCATTGCGAAACATCTGAGGCAGCTTCCTGATACTGACTCTTAGCAGTGTTCGACTGACTACAGCTTCTTATCTAAAATGCTGCGATAGCTAGGAGGGTTTAAAAAGCTCAATGTGAACAAAGCTTAATATTTAATGACTTATAAACACAATTTTTTATCAAAACATGTTTGACAGGGTTAAAACAGTCATTCAATTGATGGGTTTTTCAGAATGGAAAGTCATTTTATCCTGATGATTTGGATCTGGATTTTGTAATTCAATCGTTCCTTTTTCCAGGGTTAAATGCTTGAAGTGGGTTTTTCAAAAATTGAATCTGAAATATAAGAAGGGTTTAATATTTTTTTTCACCTTGTGTGGTGGATTTGAGCTGGACTGAGAGAGCTGAAGACACACTTTGTACGAAAATATTAAAATACTAAAATATTGGTGTTTTAACTTGGTATTCAGGTTTCTTTACACTCCTGAATTAATTTATAATTGATAAGTTAAATTAGAGGAATATAAACGCATTAATATTCTGTTAACTTACTACTGGAGTTAAATGGCCCAAATGTCACATTTTATACAGTGTAAAAAAAAAAGGTGAGCACGTAGAGGTCTTCATCAGAAATAACGATCCCAGCTTGTTTTATTTTGTAGTTATGTAATTTAGTCTCCTTCTGATACAGGTTGCACAACTAGTATTTTTTTTACTAGGCAACAAGTTATTGAAAACTAGTAGTCTAGTTTTTTATAGCTAAAGCAAAAATAATCTTTGAAGAGGTCTCTGTTTTAATGTTTTTTTTTAGATTTGCAGATTTGTTAAATGGTGAGTGACAAGGAAGATGTCAAATTGCTTTTAAAAAACAAACATAGGCTCTAAATAAAAATTCTAGCTTGAGTGTGTGTTGGGATTACACTTCTAAAGACATTAAACGTACATTAAAGATATTAAATAAATGTGTAAATGTAAACAACAATTCAACAGTACAGTAGAGCATTTATCGGTACCTCTCACATTTGGTGCTCTTGCGTTCAAGGCATCCTTTTGTGTGTGTTGACTAACTCTGTTTTCATAAATAAAATAAAACATAAATGAGCAATATCATTAAACAAATCATAATTTGTGTGTGACATCCTTTCCAAAAAGCCAAATGGCACATTTTTAGACGGTAATTAGTGTGTCAGGAGAGCTCACAGACGGCGAGGGTTGGAAATGACGAAAAAACAAACTAATAGTTAAAGCAATATAAGATGTTTTTATTGATGATAGATGTACGATTTTGACGGCTACCGTATTATGCGTTGCACTGTTGTTTTTACAAATGAAGTACTGCAGTGAAGATTACTGTAAAATAGGACTAATTTTTTTCTGAAGTATTTTCAGACCAATAAAGTTTGATTAGCATAGAGTTTTGCAAAAGCTGCTTTTGTTACGGTCTTCCTGCATCCTCTGTGTTAATATTTTTCCTTCTGAATAGTCAGCCTCAGCATCTCATTGCGACTTATAGTCCTAGTTGACTAGTCTCTGACATTTTACTGAAGCAAGGATAACTTAAGCTCTTCATCCTGCTCTTCCAGGTTCCACAGTATTTTTCTATGAAAGTTGTTAATTAATTATGTGGTTTTTCATTAACAAACAATGCAGTAATATGTTTATTTCAGCAGATGGTTATATAGAGGGGTATTAAAATCACACAAATCCAGACAGAAACCTCTATGCTGCCAAGTCAGTGACTGCTTTATCCAGTCTGAAAATGTGTTGGAAAAACCAGCATGATTTCCATGAGATCAATTTGATGCTGGATGGAAGTGTGGGAGATTTGATTATGCAGACAATCTGAATTAGGAATAAAAGCTTCAGGAATAAACAGCCTCTGGTCATAAGTAATCTCTACTACTTCAGTGACAGCTGTGATCCAAAAGGAAAGTAATAATTTTTACATTACACTTTTCACTTACAGTAGATTTAGGTGGTAGTTAAATAGTTTAATGTAAAACTGTCCACTTTCCCTTTGAATCATGCTCATCATTTTAGCAGTACAGATTACTTATCCCCAGTATTAACTGAGTTTTGGTGTTTCTTGGTCACTGATTTAGTACTTTAACCCAAGTTAAGTTTTTTTTTTATTTTTATTTTTTTACTTATAATAGGTAATAGGAAATGGGAAGGAAAAAAAATAAAAATATTTACATTTGAATTTTAAAACATTAATTATTCTTTATTTTGGAATCTAAACTATGATTAAAAGAACCAGAATTGAGCAGATTTGTAATCATATGGAAATAAAGTGAATTATTTATAGATATTTATCCCGTCACTGAAACATGATAAATGGTAATGGTTTGGGCCTGCTTTTGCCTCATCTGGGCCAGAACAGTTTGCCATCTTTGATAGAACAATACATTATGAATAAATACTGAAATTATGAATTAAATATGACGTGTAATTATAAACTCTAAAGTAAAGTGGCAGGGCATCAGTTGGTGAACTGAATGTCTAAAGAAGGCTTGGGTAACAACAGTTACCATAATTGCACAAGTTGTTCTGCCAAAAATGGTTAAAAAAGTTAATATTGTGGAATCCTTAAAACAGTAGAAATGTTGTGGATGCAGTTCATGCGAGGAAACCCACAAACAGATAGGAAGTTTTTTGTATGCAGGAACAGGCTAAAGATTGTTCCAAGTTCGTGTGCATGACTGACCAACAGTTACTGGAAATGTTTATTTGCTTTTTATTCCCACACTAGGGGATTACATCAACCCTTCGCTTAGTAGACCCAAGCAGTCCAGCTCAACGCACATTAACATACCAACACCACATCAGTGTCACTGCAGTGCTGAGTATGATCCACCACCCACTGTACACCACTGTACCTGATATGCGCTGGTCCTCTGGCGGTCCTCACATAGATATGTGCTATTGGACACAATTAGCCTACAGAAGGACCAGTCAGACTTAGAGGTTGAAGCTGACTGAGCTGGCAGAAAACATTTATCGTGGGCTTCACATGCTAGAATTAGTATCAGTCTATCAGTGTTCACACAGACTAATGGCATGATGACGGATAATGAATGGTAGCTCATCCTGCTTAACCTACGCATAATGAGGAATTTCCTTTGCAGCTGGATATCAGTGGCGAGCCGACAGATGGATTGCAGAACTATGATGGGGCTGTAGTGATCCTGGATGCTGGGGCACAGTATGGAAAAGTAATTGATCGGCGGGTGCGAGAGCTGTATGTCCAGTCAGAGATTCTGCCTCTAGAGACACCTGCTTTTGCTATCAGAGAGCAGGGCTTCAGGTGAGTAAAGAGAAAGTCTCAGCTTTTAGCAAAAAAAAATTACAGTGTGTGGCTAAAATATCAGTATCAGTAATGCATTAAATGACTACTAAATATAAGTTTATTTTAAGGTTTAGCATGTTGGGTGGTGTAATAGTGGGGTGGGTGAGGGGGTTGCTCATGTTTAAAGCAATATCTGATCATCATTTGTAATAAAATGGTTCTAATGAATCAATTTATAAATACATTATTTAAATACTTTTCCATAGGTAAAAAACATTGAACTAATTTTATTAATGTGTCATCTGCGTACCAAAAAAAAATCCCCAAAAATCACGGTGTAAAACTTTTTACTTTTACATATGCACAGTAACAGCTGTGCAATGTTTTACTGGGTGGCACGGTGCAGTGGGCACCTCAAATCTGCAGTGTCCCCAGTTCAGTCCCAACCTTGGTTTGCATGTTTTTGCGTGTTCATGTGTGTTTACTCCGGTCACTACAGTTTCCTCCTTAATTGCTGTTTCTAAATTGTCCTTAGTGTGTGGGTGACTGTGCCCTGGCACCCTGGCTAGGGATGTTTCAGCCTTGCGCCCTGTGCTGCCAGCTAGGTACTGACTTTTTTGAGGATCCTGACCAGGGCTAAAAGGATATGAAAATGAATGAATGAATAAATGAATATACCTCTTAGTACATTTTCTACTGGATTTGCTGTGATTTAATGACTTTGCTGTTTAACCGAATGTTTCAAAGTTTAGGCAGTGTCAGCGTGTATTACCAGTTATTGTGTTGCCTACTATTGCTTATTTTGCGTGGGTAAAATAATTTGCATCAGCAGTCTTACCAGCACAGTCTGTGCAAAAGATTGTGCCAAGGAAGGCACAGTGCCCCGTGAACACAGCATGATGCACCATCAGCTGAGAATACAGCCAATGTATTCTAACGTTATTTCTATGTGATGCTTTGTGAATTAAAAAAAAAAGATTCATTACAATGAAATGTTTTGCTTGCACTGCTGAACATATCTGCCTTGTCAGTTTAGTGTGCAGGGAGCCTGTCCCATTGCCACTATTGGCTCGAGAATTGCTGTTTTTTTAGGAACTGCTCAGTCAAGCAGTTAAGACAACAGTGTACTGTGGAAACTGACATGTAGATATATAAACACACAGATGTGTGATCTGTCTGTCTGTTTGTTTTTATGCAGTAACTTAGAGTTCCTTCTTCTTCTGAGTCAGACATTTACTTCCCACTGTTTAATACATACATTTATACACTGCTCACAAAAATAAAGGATATTTTATAAGGCCTAATTCTAATGAGATATATATAAACACACTAATTATGTACTGAGGATGGATTTATGAAGGCAGTTGGATATATGAAGACTTTTCTGTCTGCACAGACGTAAAAAGAACACATTAAATTTAATGACAGCTTCTCGTCCTCTTCTGTGGAATTCATTTAGTTAGTTTGTTTGCTAAATTAAACATGAAGTCAGCTTGTTTGTTTATTGCTTAATTATAAAAAGAAACGCACTTAAGGCTATGGTGTATTTTCCAAGGCAGTATAATGGGCAGTTTTATTACTAGGAGTTATAGTAAATGTTAAAGCCATGATCTAATGAAGGTGGTTAAGAGCTGTGAAAGCAAGCAGTTTTGAGACTGCACAACTCTTAGATGTGAGAATTCCCCTCCCTGTAATAACAATCTAGACATACCAATGGTTTCTTCAACCATATGCCAGTCTGTTATGTTGGAGCGTAT
>JAYJMA010009973.1:0-12723 GCA_036873895.1 Parotocinclus cabessadecuia | reverse complement strand
GGTAAATTCACTTGCTATTTGAGAGCCTACTATCTGATTTTTAAGACATATGCCACCTATAATTTTTTTTTCCTTTTGGAAATAGGGTTTCATTTTAAACCCTCCATCAGCAATTAGACATTAGAGAATCAATAAACGAAGATACATTCGCATGGATGTGTCAATTTCCCTTCCAGGTTAATTATCTTGGTAATCTCGAAAAGAAAATCCATTATCACGATATAAATAGGCTTTCTTGAGATCTAGGGATAATATCGTTTCTTCCAACAACTGTTTTGTACACTTGAACGGAATGTTTTCAGTGTGAAAACTCAACATTTAAATATGTTCACATTCTCCTGGAGCCCTCTTAGCTAACGGTTCCGGTGCCGTTGTTTTCTATTTAAATCGCTCTGTATTGTTAGCACAGTAACGACAGCACCTACGCGGCCTGTTTTTCTTCAGTGAATCGAGCCTCTGTCTTGCCGAGCTCGGGTTCGACACGCGACGCTCGTTGAAGCCGCTTCCTCGGGAAGCACCGCTTTCCGTGTCCGCTGTAGCAGCGACGCTACAAGCTGATCTAGCCTTGGAGCACGGCGACTGTGGCTCCGTCATGTTTTCATCTTCGATCTCACCGTCACAGACGTAGCCGTTCAGCTCCATATAAAGGCGCAAACAGTCTCCGAAAGTCTTTTAAAATTAGAGCGTTTGAACAAAATATATATAATCCGACACAATCTCACGCATTTTATTTCAACGTAGCCCGTAGGTCTTTGAATCGATTCCACAAAGTGTCGATTCTCCTAATACAGCCATTGATAATGGAAAATCGAACCCACAGTCTGGAGTCGACTCCACAAAGCGAATTGATTCGGCTCCGGGTACATTATATGATGTAAGATGCATGATGTTTATCGTTATGATAAATGCTGGTACAAATAAGTCAGGCTTTAGTGTTGTAATGTATTTAAGATACCGAAACCAACTGGAGATATGCTGAAGGTTTAGAGGATAATTAACACAAATTGCTCAAGGAAAATTCTGTTACGTCCATAGAGCTGATTAAAATAGCTTGTTTATGCCACCAATTATTATTTCATGTTTTTTGGTAATACAAGAAACACAGCTGCTATAAACCCAATCACCATTTTATTGAATTCACACCCTTTACTTTTTCATGAAGGACTAGTCAGTGGATATCACAAATACATTAAAAAGCTATAAGCATAAACATATTCTAAGACAAAACGAAGGCTTGGAGTTTAAAGTGCTGACGTGTCTATATGTACACTAGCTACAAAAATAAATTTTCTACAATTATTCCACATTACGATTACATAAAACATCCATACTGTACTCAGTGCAAACAAAGAACATAAACTGCAAGCATAATGGTGCTTCTGTATAATGGTGCTATGAAAAAGAGGTGCAGTTTGGAAAGGCTTACAAATGGCACAAAAACATCACACAGAAAACAAAGTTTTATGTCATTATTTTGCACACCATAAACTGCACTGAAACTTGTGTTGTTGTGGAATATTATTAATGATTTCACAGAGGCACTAATTAGACCATTGTTCAAATGTATGTACGCTTAGACAGGCTCCACAATGGTACAATGGTTTTGGACATGAATGTGGACATGCAAACAAAGTATTTGTTACCATAATTCATGAAAAACATTCTCAGTGTACTCTCAAGTGCTATAGTGTTGTAAGAGCTCTTAAGACCTTTCATACTCTGTTGTTTCAACGTGCATCGTCTCCAGTGCAATCAGATAACGCCCAAAAGTTATATAATCATATGAATATGAATTTCCACATTTGAATCCTAATTAGGTTTACGTTGCAATGATGCCTGGATGTTTCCTAATCTAATCTCATGTTCTGGCTCTTTAAGTGGCTTTTGTATCTGTAAAGATACAACATGGATCTATATTTGTGGAAAGAGTTTTAGTACACTATTACTGTTACCAGAATCAGACAGGAAATATTATGCAAATAACATCAGAAACAGGAGTGCTTGAAAAACAATTACAAGTACTGACTTGTGCAACAGCATGTTAGAGGCAGTCATTTTTATCAACACAATGCTGACATATGATATTTAACATTAATTAGAATGTATAAATGCAAAATCACTCATATTCTTCCTTAACTGTATTATGCACATGCAGTACATCCATTTGGCTCTGAATATGAAATGAGAACTATCTTGCTAAATCCCTTAATCAGCGATTAATTTTTTTTTTTACATTAGTTATACTGGCACTGGACAGATTTTAGTATCTGAAAAAGCTTGCCAGTTATTGATCATGATACAGACAATAAATAAAAAAGAATAAGCGCAAGAGCTCTTTGCTAGAGCAAGCTTTAGTTAAAGTACTTTTTGTGCAATTTGAAGGCAGCAGTTGTGGTTTACAGTCAGACCTGCATGTTACAGAGGTCAGATAATTTGTTATATTTTTACTTGAACTTCCAGGCCACGAAAACTGCAGTCACGCCAAAAGCTGCAGCTGCAATAAAGCGTGGGTCTGACTGAAATCGGCTCAGCACTGCCTGTGACTCTTTTGTCCTCTGTAATGGACTGGAGTTAATTATACCTTGGTTATTCTGTGAAGGTTGAATTTCAGGGTCACCAGATTGACTATGACTTTCACTATGATTGTTTAATTCTGCCGACTCCTTATTTTTTTGAGCTGCATTACCAATCGCACTCAGTGGCTGACCATTAAGATTTTCCACTGATGATATCCCAGAAAACCTGCTAGTATCTGTCTGCAAACTCTCACTGATAGACTCACAGTTGTTCTCAACTGGATGATTAGAAAAAGGCTTCTCTCCATCTGGAATGTCATTGCTCAGATTGGATGATACTTCAGGAGTAGAGATTTCAACAGCATTTTCACAAGGTATGTTATCAGAAACATGCTCTGTTGAATACATGTTTAACTTCTCAAAAGGTTCATTTGCTACTTGAGTGTTGGACACAGGGACAGACATGGTTTGTTCCATTGATGTGGGTGGTGCAGGGTGTTCAGTCTCTGTGGTGACATGGCTGATCTTTAGATCATCAGAACTGACTGACACAGATTCCTCTTCTCTTAATGTACCGGGCTTACTGAAATCCTCTTTGACTTCAGTAGCAACACATGGGGAGGGTGGCTCAGTTTGGCATTTTGCTGGCACTTCAGTATGTGTCCCTTCCAAATGCTGCAAAGACAATGGTTTAATAATGTTAATTTTTACATAATTCAGAATGCAGTTAGAGGGATACAGTGCCTAAATAGTTTGTGAACAATTTAGAAACTTTTACATTTTGCCATAAGTTATTGAAATCATCATTAGAATTGTATTCCTAAAATAGATAAAGAGAACCCAAATGAACAACTAAGACAAAATATACACATTGATTATTTATTAAGAAATGGTTCAATATTATGTATCTGTGAGTAGCAAAAGTATGTGAACATTTGCTTTCAGTACCTGGTGTGACCCCATTGTGTAATAACTCTAGCTAAATATTTTCGGTAACAATTGATCAGCCCTTCAAAACAGTTTCTAGGAATTTCAGCCTATTCTCCATACAGAACAGGTTCAACTCTATATTTGTCTATATGTTCTTAATGATTAAAAGCTTGGATAAAGCAATAGAATGTACCATGATTATAATAATCATTACATACATGAAATAACTGACATGTAAAGACATGAAATAAATTAAAACAAAGTAAAACTTTATAGGTAAATGCAGTTTCAGCAACTCTTTTCACTGGGACAGTGGCACCGAGACTGTGTGAAATCGCATCTGTAAACTGTAAATGTATGAATGTTGTTTTGGAGACATGCACGTCATTGTTGTTGAACGTTATTCTGGAGGAAGACACATAAACATTAACTTTAACCAATATGAGAGAAGCCTTTAGCTGCTTAAATGCTTTACTGGGGGCAGTTGTGACATTGCGGACCATTGCATGATTGGTCCAATTTCCCTTAAACCTTTTCCAATACATCTTTAACAAGACTGACAATAATTCTGGAGTTGACTATGTATATATGTGAAACTCAAAAAGACCCTTGGGAGTGCCATATATATGTAACCCTATAAATATTAACAGTGGGGTATGGATAAAGGAGCACAGCAGGTGAAGCCACAACCATTTTAAAAACAAAATAATAGTGCTTAGCCACACCTTATTACCTGATTGCTGGTTAAGGTGTTCTGTGAGTCCTTTGATAAGGTATTCTGGTTTCCAGTAGGCCCCATGACTTCTACGTTATTCTCCTCAGAAACAACAGGAAACTGTGAAGCAGTGGAGATTTGCTTGTACTCAGAGGAGGACAAAGAGGGTTCAACCAGAGCAGGTGATTCATCTGATGCTTCCCTCTGAGTCAGCAGAGATGGAATGACATGTGGAGCACTGTGGACTGTCGCTGTGATAACTGTTGCTGAAGCGTCTGCTGCTTCTGGAGTTGGAGCCAAAGGCAGAGCAGCATCTGCCATGATAGGGGTGGGAGATGCTTCAGGATTAACAGTTGCAGCAGCAGCAGCAGGAACAAGCACTACAGCTGCAGAAGCTATGGTTTGACGTAAACATAAAAAACAAAGCATTTAAAACAAGTTAAAACTGTATAAAGAAAAGACATACCATATTAGTAGCATTAAACCCAGTATTCAGCCCTAACAAATGCCAAGTAATATACAGTTTGGCCTGTAAAATGTACAGTAATTCTTACTATTTAGGTTTATTTGCCTAGGGCTGGGAGGTGTATTGGTATTGAAGTGAATACTATTATGATGCTAGTCCATGATATGGTGAACATAGCCCTTCCATACACACAAACCAAAATACACATCTGCATCTTGCAAACAAACAGAAAAGCCAGATTTTCTACAGAAAATACTTACTTTTGTGTCAATTTTTTTAGTATATCATGACATTACATCATTTTAGTATTAATAGTGAAAAATATTGTAATGTGAATTTTAACACATATCATCCACACCTATATTTGCCCACATTCAAAAAAGATTCTGTATGGTTAAAGCTAACCTAAGCTGATCTAACTTTGCTAATGTCATGAATAGCCATAGGTGCTGATATTATATAACAAAAAAATTAATCAATAAATGTAATTCTGGTTTTCCTGTGCAGGGGCATCTTGGAAAAGCATAAAAACAGTCAATTACAGGACTGGCATGGGCTCCTGTTGCAAAACCGGGGATGATCCTGTTTGTGAACCCTTTAGAATTGTCCATATTACTCCATAAAACACCATGTAGTAAAATTTGATAAAGAGAACACAATACAACAAACAAGATTAAAATAATATTGTAAACTGTCATTTGTTTATTGAAAAATGATTCAATTTTACATAAATGAAAAAAGTATGCCAAAGGTATGTCAAACTTCGCTTTCAGTCTGTCATATGTTATGACACCCCCTAACATATTCCTGGTCACTGTTGTTCAGTTCTGCACATTTGAGGTTTTGAGGGATTTTAGCCCATCATTCTGTACAGAACAACTTTAACTCTGGGATGTTGGTGTAACTTGACTATACATACTGTATGTAGTTTAACAGAACTATGACTTGGTTATTCCAAAATATTGCCATAATATGAATTGCGTATTTGTGGGTTTTCTCACGAGTTTCACTCATGGACAGATGCTGATTGCTAGAATGATTCATAATACATAGCTCTATCTATGATGGCAGGCTGCCCTAGCTGAGAATGGACCTACAGTACTTTCACGCCAAGATTCTACTTCCTCTATGTTTTATGATGGGATGGGATAAAGTTGTTACGTGGTTAAATTCCATCTTGGTCTCATTCATCAACAAAACATTTTCCTAGTAGCCTTCTGGAATGTCCATGTGATCTTTAGCACACTGCAGATTGGCAGCAGTGTTCTTTTTGGAAACCATTAGCTTTCTCCTTTTTGACCTTGAGGAGGATTACAAGCTCTTTTTCACTGTGGATTGGTAAACTATTTTATGATGTCCTCAGTTCGTGCCATGACACACTACCACAAACGTGCCCAAAATATAACAGATCCCTGTTCTTTAAATGCATCAGGATGTGCAAACCTGATCACATCATATCCCATAGATCGAAAAACACCTGACTAATTTCACGTTCATATTAACTGCTAGTCCTAAAAATTCACATACTTTTGCCACTCACAGACGTATAAAATTGAGTAATTTTACTCAATAAATAAATGGCCAAGTACTCATTTATGTTTATGTATTTCCAAACAATAATTGACTTGTGATTCAAAATCGGATTATCTTTTTTAGGTGAAGCATGTGCAGAAATATATAAAGATTTCCAAAGATTTCGGATGCTGAGCTCAAATTTATTGTGCTCCTTGTCCTTTGATGCCATGAAATGTCTTTAGAACACTGATTCTTACTGTTGATTCCCCTTATTCTGTCATATGCATCTTGGAACTCAGCAGCCAGAGCCTGTTGTTCACAATTCCTTAGTGCATTGATGAGCTGATCGGGCCAATTCTCTCTCCTTCGTAGGTTATCAATTAGCAGCACAATAGCATTGTAGTTCCCTACAGTTTCACGTTTAGCTTCTATCTCTTCCTGCAAAACCAATCAGAATAATTGTAGAATAACAGATCATTGTCTATTTATGTGGCACATTATCACAGCAATCCTGAACAGATTCTACATTTTAATAAATACATTTGAAATACAAGGAAAGCTTAGGAACACAGAGTCAAAAGGTGTTGAGATAGATAGATAGATAGATAGACAGACAGATAGATAGATAGATAGATAGATAGATAGATAGATAGATAGATAGATAAATAGATAGTACATGGAAAGTACATGGCAACGAAATGCAAATAGCATCTACCAGAAACGCAAATAGTAGTATACAGCAATTACAGTACAGACTGCAAATAGTAGCAGAACATTCTGAGTTTTGTAGAACATTCTGTGAATTGTACCCTGTCAGTAAGTGTGAGGCAGGACAAATGCAGCATCAGTTCTTTTGCTTTGACGTCTGATGCCAAACGAGCCATCTTTCTTCGGATTACCTCTTCATAAAGTCGATTACTTGCACATGCCATCTTCACACTAACAGAAGGAGAAATGTGTAGTTGATGGGCTACTGCGGATCACAATACAATATACTGCTAACGAAAATTTTGAAGTACCTCATAATGTGAGCAGTATAGAAAGTGAAAGTGAAAATGCTACAACAGCAATCCCGATTATTTTAGTTGTACTTATTTTGAAATAAATATTTCAAATTACTTATTATGTATGCATTATGACTGTCCAGAATGTTTTCAATAATTATAATGATGGCATATTATGGGGCAAAAAACGTAATTCAAGATTTCACTTTCATTAATAGGGAATTACATCTCAAAACTCTAAAAACTCTCAAACGTCAGTATGTCTTCATATTTCACTTTATATTAATGCATATATTAACACATAAGATTATTATGTCCTACCATATACTGAACAGTTTCTTTACTTCTGCCATTCAGTCCACCAATAGAAAAAGGGCAAAATAGTTGCTCTTTCATAGCTCAGAAGACTTAATGGTGATTCTGCTTTATGTTTAATTTATGTTAACAGATGTTTCCTCCTAAAATGCTTTCAGATAAATAGAATGAGACACATGAGAGAAATGTAAACTTTTTATAAATTTTAACTAAAATTATAATTTATCTGTTGATTTGACCTGTAGAGAGGAACTAGAGACACAAAGTGGTCTTCTTTGTGACTTTCTTTTCCTATGGGCACATTTATAAAAAGAAACATAAAACATTAACTGATACTACAAATATGTTTAGGATGTATTAATTTATTAATTGTATGTAAAACACTTTGTCCAATACTTAAAATATAAACAAATACTATTGTGGTTTAACCATTCAGCTTGAATAAATACAGCATGCTTAAAACTCTACTTAGACATATATGAAACAGTAAAGTAAAATGACCTTGAAGGTTAGTATTTATAAGTGTCTGTTTATCTTGAGGTGATCTTGGCAGCAAGAACCAAGACATTAGCTAGCTGGTAACCAATTAATGATTTCCAGACTCAGCTGAGAGCAAAGATCTGTCGTAAACAGTCAAGTTCAGCGTTCAGTTAGAGCTTCTGACATACAGTTTGACCTCTGTTCTGTTCTGAAACTATAACCACAGAAATATTATTAATAATGTATTTAATTAAAGAGATAATAATTAAGCAGATGATATATCCACACAATATATTTTATAAGAAGAAAATGTACACCATGACCACATATAATGCAACCAGATGCAGATTCCTTCACTTAAACATACAGAGCTTTGAAGTCCTGTTACATCCACACATACATAAAACCAAATACAAAATTTGTTGATAAGAATAACAAAAGTGACAGGCCTAGGATGACTGCACTTGAAAATCTCACGCAGCATAAACAATTCTTACAGCCAATCAGATGGAACAGCACTTAGCTGAATATCTGAAACTTCCTGCATGCACACTGTGACCTCATTGCCCTTCACGCCCCATACATTCTCAAAAATTGAGACTTGTAAGTCTCTCGTTTATCTGCACACAAGAGTCTTCATGACATCACTTTGCTCTCAATAAACGAATCCAAAGGGCCACATCTTCATAATCACCATGTCTATATTCCAAATGACTCCCTACTTCTGGACTACATAGAATAGTAATAAAGTATCTTATTCAGCCCATATTTTTACTTACTTTACTTGTCTAGAGGAGATATAATACAGGCACAATAACTCCCTCTTATGTCAACATAAATCGTTCCATATGAGCTAGGTACCTCTGAAAGATATTATGGTGTATTATCAAAAAGTGAATTAATGGGAATTAATAGACTGCAATGTTAATAAATTGTATCATTAACCTGAACACTTTTAAACACAAATACAAACAATGGCTTGTTGAAAAATGCAATGCAATTCCTTACAACTCACTCTAATGTATCAACCCAAAGCACATCTCACGACTTCACAAAGAAGCAGATTGTTATAAAAAAAAGTTTCTAATTGGTACATTGGATGGTAAATAGATATGATTGTAGGGTTTGAACTCTCTGTATTCTTTGTACCTCAGAGCACGAGAAATAATATTCGAACTGCAATCAAATGGACTATTACAGACTCTTGTATTTTTTTTCTTAAATGTTATCGATCCCTTCACCTCGATAAATATTTATTAAGATATATTCTATTGAGACCTTCTGTAGCAGTGATCCACATAGAACTGATAAATGTTCCCAGGAAAAATGTATAGTGAAATTTCATAGTAAAACTATAAATTGTTTGACAGTTTTAATGTGTAAGTTTAACCATAAAGTTCACAGTTCTACTATGAATTTTGATGGTCATTTGGCCACTGCATGGTTCTACTGTCAAATATTACGATGTTTTATCCCGGGTTCAGTCGGTGTTATAAAGCAAAGAACACTTAACTTAACACTTATTTCCCTAACATTTGCTGTAAATGTTAGAAAATGGAATGTTAACACTTGTAGTACGTCTAAAATGTGTACATAATGTTATAGACATACTGTTTACTTCAGTGGTACGAATGTTCACTGCTTTAGAACTCCTCAAGTATCAGCACCTAATCCACAGATAATAATGAAGCCTAACATGGTTTATGGCGAACGATTACAACCTGAAGGAAACCACAAGGACAAAGCCCACACTGAGACGTGTCCTCTAAACGCTTAGGTCATTACTGAACTTCAACAGACTATGTGCAGAACAGACAGACTTCTGGTACGGTTGAACGCAATTTACTTTCGTGAATTATGGGCTATAGACTACCTTTAACGAGCCAAATAGAATAATAAAAGAACACAGAGTCTGTTACAAGCCAAATAAGGTTTACCTTTAATTGTATGTAACTTGTTCACTTTTATATATATATATAACTATAACATATATATATAAACGTGTTTCTGTTTCCATTTGGGAATCTAGTTATCTTGAAAATAACCTGTTATCACCATAAGGCAAAAGCGCACCTTAACCCAGAGAGCACAGACGATCAAGTATTACCTTGCTTTAAACTACAACTCCGGAATGCATAGTGCTTTTGTAAAGGAATAAACATTTTAACATACCTTTTCAGTTCAGGTGTCAAAGAAGCTAAAAAAGTCAACCCTGACTGAATTATACTAAGCTAGTCGAGTATTAAGCGACTGAAACTAAACCACGCCCATGACCAAACCCCGCCCACATCCCCGCATAACCGTATAGCAATTCTAAACTTCAAAGAATAGAATTAGCCTAATTAATATACATTTCATTCACTGTTATGGCTAAAAGCATAAAACAATTCCTGTAAAATATTTTAATCATACAGAATAATATAACAAGATGTGTAAGAATATGTACTGAGGGCCAAGTGTGTGAGACCGTTAGTGAAAATGTTTCAATTGTACATTGTTCATGAATTTAATAATATTTTCAGTAAATATAATTACATATTTACATATATAATCACATATATAATCAGCATAACAACAACATAACTGTGTTTTGGCAAAATGAAATATGATGATCCAGGCTATACCATCATGATTTCACAACATTGCAAAGACCATCTTGTGATGCAACTGAATGACTTTCTCAGTTTTAAGTGCATACAATTAGTAAATGTGAAAAACTGTAATACATTTTTAAGTGCAATTCATATAATTAGCATACTTATTTGAGTGACAAAATATATACAGTGCGGAACTGATTAATGTTTGATTTGTTAGGTCGGTACTCAAGCTAACATAAATGTTGTGATGTACATAATGAGAAATCTATGCATGGATGTTTATATAAACACTATGTCATGGACTTTTGGATGGTCTCACACTGGGTGCTTTCTGTTTAAAGATTGCTCCACCCTAATCTATAATTACTGACTTTAATTTGTTTGAGGAAGACCTACATTTACTGGAGCAGGTCATGTATGGTGCTGTATGGTTTTGAAATTAGAACTACAATACCCATGATGGTTATGGGTTAATAAGACCCAGATAAAACAACTCCATTTTTTTTACAACTTTACCTTGGGTAATTGGAAACAATACTTTTCATCTTTGGGACCTTCTCCTCTGTCTGAAGGGATATTATTATATACTGCTCACAAAAATGAAATGTTCTTTTTTTAAGTTTAGAAGCATCTAGAATGGGGCAACATAAACTCTAAAACCCTTTAGGGCAGCAGGGTGGTGCAGTGGTAACACAGCTGTCTCACAGCTCGGAGATCTCAGGTTCGTTCCCGGGCTCTGCCTTTGTGGAGTTTGCATGTCCCCCTTCCTATGCTTGCACGAGCTCTCCCAGGATACTCCAGTTCCTCCCACATTCTAGAGACATACGTGTTAGCTTAATTGGTGTTTCTCAATTGGTCTGCCCAACAATGGATTAGCAGCCTGTCTAGAGTAGGGTAATGAATGATAAGCGGATAAAAGAATGAATGAATAATTCGGCAGCTGTCACATTGTTTTGTTTCATATTAAAAGCAGAATATAGGAATGTTGAACTGGACAAATTACAGAGCATAATCATGTGCAAACTTTTCAGTTGAGTGTTGCATATATACTGTACTACATCTATTACATCTGTTCCAATCTATTAATTATGTAAGACTCATTTGAATATTTACAAGATGGAGGCAATATGCAAGATCTAAAATAAGCAAAGGAGACGCTGTGTTTTTTGGAGTGTGAGTGAGATTTTGCCATCCACGTAATGCACCAAATTCATTAACTTTCTTTGAAGTCTTAACATTCACGTATTCTGCACACACTTACGAGTCTGGCCAAATGACAATCCTCATCCTACATTTATCCAGAATTGTTTCCTATTGACTAAGGAGCTGTTATTGACATACAGCTCACGGGAAAAAACACTGCTCGCTGAGGACAGTAAGTTCAGAACGATATGCGCTTTCAAAAAGTCTCCAACAACAGAAAAACTACATTTGTCGCTAGTCGCTTTTAAAAAGAAAAAAAGTGCCTACAGAGGTTTGAAAAGTTGTTAAATTGGCAACACTGCTTGACAGGAGTATGATAGTGCTTTTAATAGCCTGCGTCTCTAGGTGGCCATCTGCTGGACAAAATGTATTCCAGCGTTTTTGTTAATGGAAGAAAAGAACTACATTTAGAGCGCAAGTATTTTTGTTCAACAGCTGCACACTTTTTAGAATTAGGGAAAGAGCAAAGAGACTTGCTTCAGTGGAAAAAAAACGAGCTGGATTGTTATTTTTTATAAAGACTCATTTTTAAACTGAAGGGTTTGATAAAACCCCAACACTTTCTTAATTTTGCATAAATATTAACAATGGTACTTTTTAAATACAAATGACACATTACACTCTGCAAAAATAATAATGTTTTAAATTTGTAGGCATTATCTCACTTCATTTGCTACTAAGGCTATTTAATTATTATGCCACACAGATAGTGGCATGTCTGGTAGTAAAAGCAAGTGTTTTTTTTACTATTACTAAGATGGTTCAGATAGTAATGCATGTTATTTGAAATATAGTTTTAGTAACAGAAACAATTGAAATTATTTGAAATTTAAAATGATTGCAATTCAGAAGGAAATCTTGTGGGCTGCACAGAGTGAAAGCCACCCATAGACAGGTCTACTGCAGCATGCATACACACACACACACACACACACACACACACACACACACACACACACACACACACACACACACACACACA
>JAYJMA010009962.1:0-12724 GCA_036873895.1 Parotocinclus cabessadecuia | reverse complement strand
AAACCTCAGACTCACTAAACCCAGACTCATCAAACCCCATAAACACCAAAGCTTAGACACATCCAAATACAGACTCACCAAATCTCAGACTTACCAAACCTCAGAATCACCAAACCTCAGACTCACTAAACCCAGACTCATCAAACCCCAGAAACACCAACGCTTAGACACATCCAAACCCAGACTCACCAAATCTCAGATTCATTAAACCCCAGACTTAGCAAATCTCAGACTCATCAAACCTCGGACTCACCAAACCCATAAACATCAAAGCTCAGACTCACCAAAATCCAGTTTTATTGCCGTTAATTTCCCAGAGGAGATTCGTAACTCTGTATTTATTGGGTGCACCAGCAGAGCGTTGGTTGGTTGGTTGGTTTGTTGGTATCGGTCATGCTCTGTGCCCACCAGCACTAGGAAATCCTTCTGGTCTGACACTGGATGGCCGCTCACAGCTGATGGTGGAATATCTAGGAAGAAACTTCAAAAGCTGATTGGTTGGCATCGTTTGACCTATTTTATGCACAGTACATTCGCTGATACCCGATACTTTTGTCAACAACCTGTCCTGTACCTCACTGTCTTCCAGCGTCCGGTCATAGATTTATGCTGCTCTAATCTCGAACTTTCTAAAACGTCCTGCTACTAAGGAAAGCTGGAAGCATCTGTCTCTGACCCACACAAACTCCAGCAACCTTCTGCTTCTCCTCCTCAGCCCCTTCCAACCCACTCCTACTTCATCACCTCCTCAGCCCACTCTAGGCTTTGCCACCCTCTTTGATGAGAAGATGAGTCATTCTTTCTCATTTCCACTACAGATACACAACCTTTCAACACCTGGACCTGCTTTCCCATCTCTGTAATGATAAGATTCTTCAGCATTGGATCTGCTGGATCCCACCCCACTGATCCAAAAAAAGTTACTGATTACTAGTTACTAATTAGATTACGTTTATTTATTACATTATTATATACATTATTAACGTCACCCAAGCAGGTCGAGTCCTGGTCCTAACAAGGTTTCTTGATTATAACATTTTCTGAGTTTTTCCTTGCCACTGTCGCAAAGGCTTCCTCAATTCTGGCTTTATAATAATAATGATGTTAGAAATTAACAGACAATTGTAAAGCTGTTCTGAGACCATGCACTATTGTAAAAATTTGATATAGAAATAAGATTACCTTCCTTGAAATCACAGGGTCACCTTGTGACCTTGTCACTCATCAAACCTCAGATTCACCAAACCACAGACTCACCAAAAACTCACCAAACCTCAGACTCATTAAACCTAAGATTCGCCAAACCTCAGACTCACCAAACCCAGACTCACCAAACCTCAGACTCACCAAACCTCAGACTCACCAAACCCAGACTCACCAAACCTCAGACTCACCAAACCTAAGATTCACCAAACCTCAGACTCATCAAACCTCAGACTCATCAAACCTCAGACTCACCAAACCCAGACTCACCAAACTTCAGACTCATCAAACCTCAGACTCATCAAACCTCAGACTCACCAAACCTCAGACTCATCAAACCTCAGACTCACCAAACCTCAGACTCATTAAACCTAAGATTCGCCAAACCTCAGACTCACCAAACCCAGACTCACCAAACCCAGACTCACCAAACCTCAGACTTATCAAACCTAAGATTCACTAAACCTCAGACTCACCAAAACACAGAATCACCAAACCTCCGATTCACCGAACTCACCAAAACCTCACCAAACCTCAGACTCACGAAAAACTCACCAAAACCCAGACTCACCAAAACCTCAGAATCACCAAAATCTGGTTTTATCTTCAGTCTTGAAAGCACAGTTTCACCTTGTCAGTGCTTTGTTTCTGACCCTCATATCGGGTAACAGACGAGGATCCACATCCTGCATCAGGAGTCCCATAAGGTTCAGTGCTGGATCCTCTCCTTTTCTCTCTCTACAGCCTGTCGATTTTAAAAAATACTGGGGTTTTGGACGTAACGACAAACTAGAAACGGGAAGGTTCATGAAGCGCTACACCTGTGCGAAAGTCTTAGGCCACCATTAGATCGGATATGTTGTTTTAGTAACATACATCATTATATATCACTATTTACAGTCTCTCTCGTGTTGTAGTATTAAAAATCTGCCACTCTAGTCTACTGTGGACAGTATTTAGTGTTTCCTCCCTCTGCATGTGAGCAGTAGCAGGACCTGGCAGCTTCACCGGGATGCCAAGTCAACACTTTTACAGTCTGAAGAATCTTGATCCGGAACAGTCTTATCTAGAGACCAGAAAATAAATTGTTAATTTTATTGAAAACAATTGTTTTGTGTTCTTGGGCTGTGGACCACTGGCACTGACACTGGCACTGTGAGTTTACTCGGGATGCGGGCATGTGCCAAATACTCTAAATGTGATGGGAGGATTTCGACGTTTCTGCCTGTACGGAGCGTGATATCGTTCAACGGTTCCGAATCTGGAGTAATTTCAGTCCTAAAAACGAAACTGAAGAGGGGTGATCGCTCTCCACTCCATCAGCGCCGTCGCTCATCCATATCTGGTAGGAGCACGTGGGTAAGGGATTACTTTATCCAACCTTTATCGAGCTCTACAGTACAGAGTTACACAGTCACAAATACCGCTTAAAACTTTACCGTACCAAAAAAAAACAAAAAAAAAACATTGCATTTGTGGGATTGCAGCCATGTTTTTTAGTTGCAAAATCTGACATCTTTCTCTCCAGAGCCCGGTGACGTCGCCGGTACGCCATTACAGAGGCGACGAGGCAAACTGGCAAACCAAATCTTATTAGCCTCGTTAGCACCCTGGTTCAGACTCGAGCGTCATGACGGCACGCCGTTCAGGATAGTCACAGACCGGGGGTAAAAATAGATACAGTACACGCTGCACATTCAGGCCGGATGAACTGCTGTGGAAAATTGTGTGTGTGTGTGTGTGTGTGTAGCTATTGATTATGCTGGCACTGTCTGACTGACTCACGCCTCCCCGAGGCTCCGATCTCCAGCCAAAGCATCAAACTCAGCCTGGTGTTTCCCCACAGCGCTCTTCCAAATCTGTATTGGGCGTGGCCGGGCCTCTCACCGATCGCCAAGCAGCGATGAACTCACCTAGATCAACGCTTAGACTTAAAAAAAAAATAAATACTAATAGAACATACAGTCTATGATCAATTTGTTGGGCGTTTTGAGGTAAGGAATCCTAATCAGGGTTCACAAACTTTTTCCAACCACAGCCACGGGCTACCTGCTCTTTACTATCGGTGTATATTCTTTTAGACGCGAAGTGTAATCGGCATTATCGTACAGATTATCATGGACAGAAACTCATCTGACCAGGCCTGGCCTCATTGGGTTGGACTTGTTGTTCCAGCATTTCCCGCTGAAGAAGGGAACGAACCTTAGCAGACGATTTTTTTTATAAAGAACAAAAATTTTAAAAACTAGCGGATTCCTGCTGCTCAACTATGCTTGTTGTCAAGTGGTTGCTGGGTAGTTGCTATGGCGTTGCTTTGTGGTGGCTCTGGTGTTGATAGGTGCTTACGTGGTTGCTATGGTGTTGCTAGGAGGTCGCTAAATGGATACAATTGTATCCCACGAGTTATTGCCAAGTGGTTGCTTTGTGGTCGCTAAGTGGTCACTAGCTGGTTGCCATGGTGTTGCTAAGTCATTGATAGATGGTTGCTATGGTATCCCAGGTGTTTGCTATGGTGTTGCTAAGTTGTTTCCGGGTGGTAGCTATGGTGTTGCTAGGTGGTTGCTAAATGGTTGCTGGGTGGGTGCTGTGGTATCCCAGAGGGTTGCTATTCTGTTGCTGAGTGGTTGCTAAGTAGCAGGTTAAGTACCTAAGTGGTTGCTATGGTGTTGCTGGGTGGTTGCTATGGTTTCCCAGGTGGCTGCAAGGTAGTTGCTATGGTATTGCTAAGTCATTGCTAGGTAGTAGCTATGGTGTACTACGTATGTTCTATGGTGTTGCTAAGTTGTTTCTAGGTGGTAGCTATGGTATTGCTAGGTGGTTGCTATGGTATCCCAGAGGGTTGCTATTCTGTTGCTGAGTGGTTGGTAAGTAGTAAGTAGGTCGCGCTTAAGTGGTCGCTATGGTGTTGCCGGTTGGTCGCTATGGTTTCCCAGGTGGTTGCAAGGTTGTTGCTATGGTGTTGATAAGTGGTTGCTAAGTGGATGCTGTTGTGTCCCCAGAGGTTGCTATGATGCTGTCAAGTGGTTAGCTTGTGGTTGCTTTGGTGTTGCTAAGTGGTCACTAGGTGGTTGCTATGGTGTTGCCAGTTTATAGGTGGGTTTTTGCTACGATGCTGCTAGGTGGTTTCTCTATTATGCCAGGTGGTTGCTATGGTGTTGCCAAGTGGTTTCTAGGTGGTTGCTATGATGTTGCTGGGTGGTTGTTAAGCGGTTGCTATGATGATGCTAAGCCACTGCCAGGTAGCTGCTATGGTATGCCAGGTATTTTCTATGGTGTTGCTAAGTGGCTGCTACTGTGTTGCTAGGTGGTTGTTATGCGGTTGCTATGGCAAGGCTAGGTGGTTTCTGTGACATCCCAGGTAGTTTTTGCTAAATGGTCGCTAAGTGGTCGCTAGGGCATCCCAGACGGTCTGTATTCTGCTTCTAAAGGGTTTATGAATTCCCTGGACCTAAGGTAAGATCTGTTAGAACTTAATGACAAAGTAAATAATATCTGAGGAGAGGCGCACATGCACGGACATGCACGGCCAAAAAAAATGCTGCTCCCCGCTGCCTTACCATACTGTAGAGCGTGTGGAACCAGAGCACACTGAGTTAAACTGCTGTTAAACCCAATCAGGAAACCAGACGCTTCAGACGAGGGGGAAAAAAAAAGCAGATCATGATGCTGAGGTTTGGACGTAACTGGCTTAATCAAAGCTCAGTGCAGATCTACCAGCGTCCGGTCTTCACAACGCACAAATGTGGAAGGGTATCATGGTGCAAACAAAGGAGACCGAGACGGATGAGCGCTGAAAGCGAGTATGCAATGCTCATCAGGCTGGGAAAAAGGTTACAAAACCATCTCCAAAGAGTTCAGACTCCATCTATCCACAGTCAGACCGACTGGGACCAAGTGGAGGAGTTGGTATTCTCTCCAGAAGTGGTCAACCAAACAAGATCAAGATCAAGATCAAGGGGCGTAACAGAGCACGAGGTCACTAAGGAAACTTCTAAGCAACTAAAGGTCTCTCGTGTTCATGTTCTAGAAGCTTAATGGGGAATTTTCTTTCGATCAAATCAGAACTGGTTTTAATAAGGCGAATATGCGCATCCCATCTGTGAAACGCGGTGGCGGGAGCATCGTGGTCCAGGACGGTTTATCATCACTGACGGAAGCAGGAAAATATCAGGACATTCGAACACGAAACGATTCTCAAAAGGACGTGGCTCATGCAGCAAGAGAGCGACCCTAAGCCCACGAGAATCAGCTTACAGTTCTGGAACAGCCAAGTCATAGTCCGGACCTTAATCCAATAGAAATGTCTCGCGGGACCTGAGGCGAGCCGTTTACATTAGGAACCCCACCAACACCCCAGAGTTGAAGCTGTTCTAAAGGCTAAACTTATTCATTTCCACGTTTTTGTTCTGTTTTTAACAAGTCAGCGAAACATACTTTGGATGGATCGGGGTGCCCTAACCCTCTGTCCAAGGCCACGTACACTAGAGTGAACCAAGGTCCGGCTTTTTCACCCAGCATGCCAAGCTCGATCCGGAAAACAAACATTTTGTCCCGTTTCAGGCTCATTGTAATCCTAAACACAGTAATAGCTCCGTAGCCTGGGGGGTTTGGTCGGGTTGCCAAGTTGGTTGCCTAATTTCATCTAAACAGGATTTTAGAATGAGAATGATCCACTGAGAATGCATTTTGCATGCGTGACTAATGATCTGGTAATAATCTGATTTGCATTTATACTGCACCAAATACTCCCATCACCTAAATATCCATGGGGGTGAATTCATAAGAAGCGTGTCAAACTGGACCGGAGTGGACTACAACAGCAGACGATCACACTGGCCGATGGTGCGACTCCTGTCAGGTTAGAACTGGAAACTCACGTCACGAATGTGCAGCGGACAAATCTCAATATCAGCACCTTCGAATTTATGCCACGAAGACTTGAGGCAGTTCTGAAAGCAAAGGGATCCAACCCACTACTGGCAAGGTGTACCTAATAAAGTGGCCGGTGAGTGTATGTTTTCAATACAGATCGAAGCTTGATACACACGTGGCCGCTGGCCAGCCGGTGCCCCCCCGGCGACTCTGGGCGTACACTAAGGGCCACTTTAGAGACACCAAGTAACCTAACACGCGCGTCTTTGGACAGCGGGAGGAAACCGGAGTACCCGGAGTAAACCCACGCAGAAACGGGGAGGACATGCAGACTCCACCCAGAAAGGACCCAGGGATTGCGTTCACTTGTGAGGGATGTGAACAGGCTATGAGGCAAATAAGATTTGGATGAACATCACCATGTCTTATGTCACGCTGTTATGATTACTCACAGCCCGCAGTAATCATTACTTAAGAACCATAGCCTGACCCTCAACCTAATGAGTCACTCTGCGGCTTTTTGTTCTAAAAGCATGCGCTTTAATTCAATTCGGAAAACATCCTCGTGCATTAGTGAGCGTTACGTAACGTTACATCGCGCCGGCAAGTGTAACCGACTCATGAAAAACGACTTCTGACCGACAACTGTGGTGTTAATGCCAAGACAGTTGGGCTGTGACTGTTAACATTGGCCTGCGTTCAGATTGGAACCAGTTCAACATGCCCTGATTCCATTACGTCGAGCCGGTGGGAATCTTCAAGTCGTAATGGAATTACATGGCAGAGTTTATTTTAATATAACCACACTCCCGTGGAGTCTTCATAATGCACCCCAGTTTACACTAGAATCACTTTTCACCGGGCTTAATAAACGAATGAAAAAAAAAAAAAGGACGCGTCTGTTCACCCACTGTGGGCGTACCACCTCGAAATATTGTAGATTCTCATCCTAGAATTCGTTCTTGAAGCGGTTTCAGTGATTTAGACTCTCTAACCGGGTGAACGAACAGAAAGAGGATTTAGATTTCTTTTTTAAAAGGCTGGTGCGAAGGATTCGTGTCAATTTAAATGAACCGGCCTAAGGGCTTTGGGTGACTCACCTCCAAACATTTGGGATCCGCAGATCGTAATCTTAAAGAATTGGGAGCGTTTATATGGAGTAAGTGGCACGATTTATCAGAACAATGTTGATTTAGATCCTTAAAGAGATCCTTAGATCCTGCTCTGTTGGCTTCAGCCGGGATTATAGTTCTTTTTTTAATTTTTATTATACATACATTCCAAACATAATCGCAGCACGTTATCACTTTACAAACAGAAAGTACTCAGAACAAACTTCTACAAACATCACTGGGTGTGGAATCAGAACTTAAATACTGAAAACCTTCTGCACTGCACAAAAAACAACAGATAGTAATAATAGCAGTAAGCATGTTGATATTTTGTATTTTAATCCCTTAGAATGACTTATAGAAATCTCTAAATATTTACTTTAACATATGATACTTAAAACACTTGCCAATGTATCAGTATGCTAACAGAAATGCTCAATTCTCTTTCCATACAGCAGCTAATGTTAACAGATAATAATAAACTTATTCAAACGCACAAATAAACAAGAATTAGTTTTTCTGTGTCTCAGACTACACACAACTGTACTAAACTATCTCTCAATTTAAACGAAGTTGTAATGTTTTCGTTTACAGGCAGGTTTACGCAGTAAACAATTAAACAGGCAAATGCTGCTGCTAGCGGCTACGCTAGCGGCTATGCTAACCGCTCAAAGCTCAAAGTGCATACACAAATACGAGCGCATTTACGGTTTTAGAGCTTCTGATGCGATATTTAGTATATTTCTATCTATTTATCGTTGATCAAACGTTTAAAAAATGCTAATTAACGACCCTATAATAACCACAATTTCGTGTATAGCATTAGCACACGCTAACAAGCTATACTAAAAACAATACTTTTGTGAACACCCCAGTCCTTAAAAGTTGAATATTCAAATAAATCTGGCTCAGATTTGAGACTTTGCATTCATAAAACATGCAACTTATCAGATTTGATCTCATATATAGAGAGTAAGAGTTTTTACATGTTAAGTAAAGAAAAGACAACAACTGCAGGTATCCTTATATCTTAAGGTTATAACGTAAATCTAACACAACTTTACAGATTTTAGTTCATATTTCAACGGAACACTTTGCAAAGAAGTATGAGTGCTTAGATTTTGGCTCCTTTCCAGGATCCACACGTGTTTTTTTTTTTGTGCGGGATCATAACATAACTGATTTGTTATCGGTGTGTTTGACAGAAACGTGTGGTGTGTTTAATTTTGTTTCCTGCAGAGGGACGTGTTTTAAAACCTGCTGTAAAAACTAGACATAAAACTTGTCTTGTGAAAAGGTTTGGGCTTCTCACCAGGAGATCCGCTCGTGTCCTTGTAGTCGTGTCCCGATGTGTTACTGGCTCACTCTCTCGATTTTGCTTTAGCTAATGTTTAATAAAAGGTGACGTGTAAGCAAGCCCTTATAAAAATGAACCACGGTTTCACTCCGGTAGTCTAAAGTAACCATGGCTTTTGTATAGTTAATCACGACTCTTAACGATACCGTGTCCCGGAATTAAAAAGTGACTGCATTGCAAATTCCTTTACAATTACGCCAAAATACGAACATATGAACAAGTATATAATAATATTTCATATTCATACAGTACAACTTTACGTATCATAACTGTCAAACTCTGCACAAGACCTCTCCTCTCCTCTCTCAGGTGAAGTTTCACCTGAATTTCTTAACCATTAAAAACTCACTTCTTTAGCAACGGAGCTGCTGAATCAGCATGAAATAGACAAATAAATACATTCGTCTTTTTCTTTCCACCAAAAAACTGCGGGCACCGTGCCACGATCAAACCGCGGCTAATTTTCCCTAAGGGCAAGGGATCGATTTTATGAATTATTAAGCATAAAAGTGATAACAAACACGCATAAAGAAAATAATGTTGTCACAATGCACATCAAGCACTAAAAATAAAACATACCAATGTCCAGAGCATCGTTAAAATGGCTTCAATTTTGGCTACTACAGCACATGAACACACAGGGGAACGAGGGGCAAATCCATCGTTTCATATATTGTGTATATATCATAGATTAGCCTAGCTGTAACATTCTTTTCCTCACTACATTTCCCAGCACTAATCACGTCCACCACGTGATTGCCAACGTCGTCTTTAACGTAAAGCTTCCTCTTTTTTTTTTTTAAGTGTTGAATACCTCATCGAATGTATTGAATAATGCAAAACAGCAACGATTATTGTCACAAGCACGGATTTTCCTCGCTCATCACTCCGCTGTGCCACTTGCCTCCCTACGTCACGCACTGCCCATTTCCTCACTTAGCACTGGAGAGCGCGTGAGAGTGAGATATTTGAAGAGTAAAAATGAACGAACGGGTGGGGAAAAACCCCAAATTCAGCTATACAGCTTCTGCTGAATGTGTATGTATTTTTAGTGTTATGGCATTGCCGCTGTGAGGCGGAAATATGATAAATCGGGGAGTTTTCAAGCAGTGATACGTCGCGGCATAGCACAAGCAGCGGCACCAAACCGGGAACACTCACACATCAGTAACTAAATCATCTAAGAAAAAGCGATTTCAGAGAAAAACATGCGACGAGGCGACGATTTTGTCCTTAAGCATGTTTGAGAGGGTGCAGAGGGGTCACGCCTTTTAACGCAAACGGATTATCTGGAGTCCCTTTCACCCGAGGATACACAATTCAACCTGTGAATTTGCACCCGTGGTTCCCAGTTAACGGGGTATTGTCTTGCAGCAGATCTTGAAAGGGATCAGGAGCAGCCCATCCACTAGACGACAATTACTGTGAGAACAAACACGGCGCTATAAATAGCTGACTGATGAGAGGGTTGACCCACTCTCTCTCTCTCTCTCTCTCTCTCTCTCTCTCTCTCACTTTCTGAGCAGACAAATTTGAGGGCATTGCACTGGGTACATTCTGGGCTGGGCGGCATGTGCAGGTTGATCTGTAATTCTGTATGCTGGAACAGGTCAGTAGATATAATGTGAAACCTTTAAAGGCATGCGGTACCTCTTGATGGGCTGGTGCTTTTGGGTTTTTGTCTCTGAGCGACCAACATGGGTGGACCCTCGGCTGTCTTACGGGTGCTGGATTCAAATAGAAAAGGCTTAAAGATTGTTAAAAACCAAACAAGGTTCTCAGAAGCTGTACGTCTTCCGGCTTCATATCCTTGGCTGAGATCGAACCACAATCCCAAGCCCAAATCTCGAGCTTTTAGGGTACCGGCTCCTAACTGGAGCAATGAGCGTCCAAGCAAGGATCAGCCTTCAAAGAACCAGAAGCAAAGTATTCATATCGTTAAACAATCCTTGTTGTTAAGCTCTTCGTGTTTATTGTATGTGCACTTAAGCGCCAGGTGTCTCTAGTCTAACAGACAGTGAATACTCACAGATCTGGAAACTTCAAACCCTTTGCTTTGCCTCTTGAAATTGAGCTCTGAGTCCCTCCCGTTTCTCTTGACCATTGAGATGTTTCTACACCTTCTTCTTTGACTGGATCCACCTGTGGTTAGTTCAGTGGATTGGACCGGACTTGGTAAGGCGCACGAGCGTCTAAATGCAGTGGGACCAAAATGTCTTTAGTCAGACACCGATTGCACGAGTTAGTGTCTTAGAAAGATGAGAGAGGTCTGTTATTTTCATCATAGCTTCACTTCAACTATGAGAGACAAAGGGGAAAAAAATCCAGGAAATCACATTGCACGAGTTTTAAAGAATTTATTTGTAAACGATGGTGGAAAATAACTATTTGGTCACCCACAAACAAGCAAGATTTCTGCCTCTCACAGACCTGTATCTTCGTCTATGAGAAGCTCTTCTGTCCTCCACTAATTACCTGTATTAACGGCACCTGTTTGACCTCGTTATCGGTATAAAAAAACAACTCCAAACTCGACCACGTGCTGTGGAAGGACACCAGGAGGAAAATTGTAGCCCTGCACCAGGCTGGGAAGAGTGACTCTACAAAAGGTAAGCAGGCTGGTGTGAATAAACCAACCGTGGGAGCAATTGTAAGAAAATGGAAGACCTTCGAGACCATTATGGATCTCCCTCAATCTGGGGATCTCGTCGTCAGTAACACTCAGATCCTGCAGTGCCCCTACATGTCCCTCTGCTTAGGCCAGGACATGTCCAGGTCCGTCTGAAGTTTCCCAGAGAGCATATGGATGAACCAGGAGAGGATTGGGAGAAGATCATGGGGTCAGATGAAACCAAAATAGAACTACTTGGTAAAAACTCAACTCGCCGTGTTTGGAGGAAGAAGAAGTTGCATCCCAAAGACACCATACCTACTGTGAAGCATGGGGGTGGAAACGTCACAGGGGACAGGACGACCGATCCGTGTTAAGGGAAGAATGAACGGGGGCCATGTATCGTGGGATTTTAAACCAAAACCTCCTTCCATCTGTGAGAGCATTGAAGACGGAACGTGGCCGGGTCCCAAACGCGACGAAGGAGTGGCTCCGGCAAAAGCATTTCGACGTCCTGGAGTGGCGTAGCAGATCTCCACACCTCGACCTCATAGAAAATTTGTGGAGGGAGTTGAAAGTCTGTGTTGCCCCTGCGGCAGCCCCAAAACATCACTGCTCTAGAGGAGATCTGCATGGAGGAACGGTCCAAAATCCCAGAGACAGTGTGTGCAAACCTGCTGAAGACTTACAGGAAACGTTTGACCTCTGTCATGGCCAACAAAGGGTAATTAAGGTTAAAGGTTAAATAAATTATTTAACAAAATACCACAATGTGATTTCCGGGAATTTTTTTTTTCTCATTTTGCCTCTCGTAGCTGAAGTGTAACCATGATAAAAATTTACAGACCTCTCTCATATTTCTAAGTAGGAGAACTTACACAATCAGTGGCTGGCTAAATACTTTTTGTATTTGATATCCTAGTACAATTTTTTACTGTTGTGTGTGTGTGTGTGTGAGAGAGAGAGAAAGAGAGAGAGAGAGACAGCGAATAAATGAATGAATGTGTCACCTCCACCAATTTGAATCAAACCTAAAAGCCATTTTTCTTATTTCAAACCAGCTCGCAGTTTGACACCACAGTGCATGTGTGTGTGTGTGTGTGTGTGTGTGTGTGTGTGTTTGCGTGTGCGCGTGCGTTTGACAGCATGCATCGAAAGCCTTTAGCAGCGCAGATACCAAACACATTTTGCAACCAGACTTTGCACTTCGTGTCCTAACTAATTCTATAGCGTGTCTTTTATCGCAACTTTTTTTCTTGTGTGTGTGTGTGTGTGCGCGTGCGTGCGCGTGTGTGTAATCAACGCACAGCACATTGCGCTTTGATTTCCTGCGCCGTGATGTTCAGACATTTCCAAATCTACCCTCTGCCAGATCTCAGCAACGAAGCCAGATTTGAGTCTCAGAGTAAAAGTCTGAGATTATCAGTTTATCACTCGATCATTTCCTCCTTTTTATCAATAGCTGCGCGATAAACCAGAGAGAGAGAGAGAGAGAGAGAGAGAGAGAGAGACAGAGAGAGAGACAGAGAGAGAGAGAGAGACAGAGACAGAGAGAGAGAGAGAGAGAGA
>JAYJMA010009951.1:0-12724 GCA_036873895.1 Parotocinclus cabessadecuia | reverse complement strand
ACTAAGGAGTTTGACTTTAAACACATGAACAGTTGATATTGCAGTGAGTTCATTTTACTTGATAAAATATTCCACCAACATTAATGAATAATATTAATTTGGGAAACATTGCTGCATTTTAATCAAACTGTAGGGAAAGCCGGGCTTCCCATGTACTCTAAATGTAATCACTTATTATTCATTGACATAACACTTAAAACAAGATAAGTATTATTCATTATTCTCGAGTACAGCAGCTTGGCTTGGAGGTAAGAGCCAGCTGCTGGAAGTAAAAGGGCTTGCAATGTAAAGGTTTTTCAATGTGGATACTGGATGCTTTCGTATACATCCCATGAATACTGAGATCCAGAACTTCTCAACCCCTTACTGGGACAAACATTGTAAAATGGGAATGGGAATGCTTATTTCTCTTGACTGTCAGTAGGCTCTAGATTATTATTGATTTTATTAATAATGTTAAAGAGAAGAAAGTAAATGGGTCTAAAATAGCTGAAATGTTGTAACAATATTGCCATTTATATTTACATATTATTTGCTTAAATGGAGTAACTTACAGCTGATACAAGTCTTACAATGTGCAATCCATTGATTGTGGCTTAAGGGCCCTTGCTTAAGGATGCCATATTGGCAGCATAGCAGTGCAAGGACTTGCACTGCAGACCTTCTGGTTCATGGTCCAGTAAATTACCTTTCCCAGTGTAAAACAAGTCTCCTGTTTGGTCATAACACTTTCTATTGAGTCAAACTCCATTTTGTTGGTCATTTTCATGTTTATGTAGTTGGGTGCTACAGGATTCAATTTATTTCATTGATCATTACCTTTGATGAAGCCTTTGCTCTTCATGTCGAGGGCTGAGATGTTAATTCTGGCACTGTAATAACTGGTGGCACTAGAGGTCCTGTTATGATGAGATGAGAACAAAGAGCATTATAAATGGACTCTAGTTTTTATGAGCTAGTGCATGAATTTGCTTAGAAATCTTTTCCAACTTATACGTCAATAGTTGTTGTGGTACAGTGCTTCTATTTACTATTTATTGGAAGTCTTTATTTATTGTCCAGTATTGTTCAGCTTCTACACCTTTATATTCACAGCACATTTTGGTTTGGGAACACAGTGTAAAATACGCTGAACCTTCTAACATAGTTTCTTCTCTGAGAAGAAAAGGTGTGATACAACTAAGCCCATTCATTGTACTGTATACTCCAGAATTATTGGCCAACATTACCCTTGGTAAATGTTGGGTAGCAAAATTGTTGGGTAAGTTGCATAAGTTGTTCTTCTCCTATGTCGCATTCTTAGCACCTATAGAAATACTTAAAATGTGTTCTTAAACATACATTTATGCTCATGTAACTACCTATTAACTTGGGTTAAGAATATGAGGTGACACAGAGGACTTTTCTATGCCCTTAGTCATTTATCAGCAGCTAGACAATTAGCAAATATCTCTCAGACATAAACCAGAAACTCCTGCTGGAACTGGTGCTAGAAGAACAGTTTGAAGTGGAGGGCTGGAGCTGGTTAGGAGTGAGGACCGGAACTGATGGTGGAATGGTAACTGAAAGTAAGGACTGGAACTGGTGCCAGAAGGGCAGCTCAAAGTGAGGACTGGAACTGGTGCCAGAAGGGCAGCTCAAAGTAAGCACTAGAACTGTCAGAAGAACAGTTTAGAATTAAGACAGAATGAATAGAGAGAATGTTGAGCCTATAAGTCTATAAGCAGAACAATATAAATAGCCTTACCTAAATAGCAATACCTTTTCAGAGAATTCCAGCTTCCCTCTTGCAGATTCCACTGCGTCAAGGAAAATGGGTTGCCCCTGCATGACACTAACCTATTCACTACAAGGATAATCTGGGGAGACTTGCGAAACCCAAAATTTGACAAAGTTTGCTTGTAAAAAATCTTTGAAGTTTATGTTTCTTGGACCAATTTGCTATATGTTTTGCCTGTTTTGCCTACCGGTGTAGAAATTTCTTGGCATATATTGGCTATTATATTAAATATTATATTAAGCTTCTTTTTAAGAAAAGTATTCCCAATATCAGGTACAGTCACTGGAAGTGGTCTCAAGTAGACCAAAGTTTGTTTCACCAGTAGCACTGAAGATAAGATTTGATGAATGGAATTTGATAAATGAAACTTTCAAGCACTTCCGTCATATCACTTAATAATCTGCTGACAGCTTAATGCAGGAAGTGCTGATGTCTTTTTTTTTAATTAATGAATTTAATTTCAAATGACCCTGCATTCCCTGTATTATTTACAGAGCAAAAGTTTCAGTGGGTGTAGAAACTAAATGTGAAACTCAACAGAACAAATAAAAAACAAACTCATGAGACAATTTGTATGGCATTCAGAAAATAAGTTAGACTAAATTAATTTTAAGCAAACAGCTAATTTGTTCTCTACAATAAAGTGATAAATAGGCGTAAAACATATAGCAAAATAGACATACATAAGCATATAGAGAGATAGGCTTATTGTACTCATTAGAAAATGACCAGACTGGTCTGAGCTGATAGTAAGGCAACTCAAATAAGCAGTTGTTACAACCAAGGTATACAGAAGAGCATATTTGGATGCACAACACATCGAACCTTAAAGCAGCTGGGTTACGGCAACAGAAGACCACATCGGGTGCCACTCCTGTCAGCTAAGAACAGAAAATTGAGGCTACAATTCACACAGGCTCACCAAAATTGAACTAGAGAAGACTGAAAAAATGTTACCTGCACTGATGAGATTCAATTTCTACATTCGAATGGTAGGGTCAGAATTTAGCATTAAAAAAAACCCATAAAACATGGGTGAGTATACATACACTGATATAGCATAAAAAACCATCTGCCTATTATTGAGTTGCTTAAGCTACCGGTAGTTGAAGGCACAGCTCACATACCCATGTGTGCACATGATCAGGACAGCACCACTTCCAAATCAGTTTGAGCCAGGGAGGCACTGCTCTTTGTGCTAGGTAATGTTCACACTCTTTAGAGTAAACATTAGAGCTTGAGTCGAGAAAAACTTGAGTCTTGAACCTAAAACACTCTAACCAAACATGTCTGCCTCTTAGGAACCTCTTTAATAAAGTGTCATGGAGTGACACTTTTAAGGGGAGAACATATTTCACTGCTAATACCTACATGCTAACATGCTTCACTATCTAGTTAAGCACACATAAGCTGGTGCATACACTATAACTAATTTAGCCTGCTATTAAAATGCCGTCCTTCACCACTTATCCTTAATCATGAGAAAACAAATTGTTCTCTTGACAAACAGCTTAGGAGAAGTCTATAAAAGGAGACAGAGGAGGAGCAGAGCACAATTCCAAATAAAAAGCCTGGTTACCCTGGGGCCAAAACACAATTAGATTAAAAGTTTGTTTTTCTTTGCTCTCCTCACAAACTGAGAATGGAAAGTCAATGCAGTACTGGCAGTTAATTGGACTTGCCAGGGCTTGGAGTTCATTCGTCAGCATTGTGTGGGGCTCACCTATGAGGAGCCGGACAATCAATGTCTCTTAGGATGGCTCGTAATCACTGCAACACTGCTGTAGACTGCAGGGTTAAACATCAGCAGATTGCGGGTGCAGAAGCATCAGAGGAATACAAAAGCGAGCAAATAACGTTGCCCATACGCAAACCAATATAAGACCTAGGGATAATGTAAGTCACACATCCACCCAAAAGAAAAGGAAAACCCTCTGGTACTGGCAATTTGTATGTATAACCATGGAACTGAGGATTGATTTTATATCCATGGCACTGAAAAAAATGCACCTTTATGTGTATTGTGCTGGTATGAATATTTTAACACTTAACATACTACTAGTCACACTGACAGCATTATTCTTTTTTGGGTGATAACATGCTTATTGTCTTAGTCAAGGCTTTGCTCTTTGCCAGTGATCGTTTTTGAAGGCATGTTGCTGTTGGCTATATATTTATTTTTAAACTATTCACTAATCTATGGTAAGTGACTGTACTGTGATTATATAGGTGTATCTTGTTTCAAATCGGTACTACATTCTGTGTATGACATCACATAGTAGGTTAGATACTTTGCACATAGTGTTTCATTTTAAACATTTAGTATAATACTGTACTGTACAATACAGTCTTCTGCAAAATTTTAAGCAATGAAAATGATCAAAAATATGGTTCTCAGAATTTAAGTCTGCAATTCTCTTTTATGTCAGGAGGTGTCACAAAGGTTCACTCACATTAGTTTTCTTTTATTCAGACATGAAGTAGATATACAGTATAAATATTTTTATTTCCTATTAGAATTCTTAAGAAATCAGATGTTAAAATGAACAGACATTTATGGGATGCATGTCAAACGGAGCTTAACCGTACCTGTACATCACTGTACATCACTGTAGTAACTCCACCACAGACTCTATCGTTGTGATGTTAACATTCTGGCTATGCTGAGAATGATCCAGTACCCGTTACCTGGTCATTGTAGGTCCTATAGTAACCCTGTTCCATTGATTTGTGAGAGGCTGACTGCTGGCCAAATTGTGCCCCGAGAGGCAGCCATAGTTTCTCCTGTATTACATGGTCCCTCGTGTATTACTTGTGTAGTACTTGTTAAACTGGATACATGTGTACGTCTGAGATCACGAGCCTTAGCAAGCCAGAGATCACTTTCAAGATGGCATGTTTGCAAGGCTTATGAGACACACTTCTGTGTGCATACTTCTTCTCAAAAACGTGCTCACTCAACAAAGTAATGAAAACATATAACTATCATTAAGATTGCCATTAAAAGTACCTTCCCCCAACATCTGCTTTCTATTTTAACAAAACTTGGTTAAATGAAGCTATTCTTCACGGTTGAGTTACCCGCCCTTTCTCTGTACAGAGCTGACCATGACTCCGGTCTCTGTCATGAAACCAGAGGCAGGGGAGTATGTTTATATATTAACCAAAAATATTGCAGAGGTATATCTTTTCTGCCAAGAATGCGCTCTAGTGAACTGGAAACTCTGTATTATCAACCACAAGCTACTCTATTCACCTCAGGAATTTAACTGAGTAGTAGTGGTGGCTCAGTGGTTAATTTACTTTACCACTGACCAAAAGGTTAAGGTTTATGGTCTCAGCACTGCCATGCTGCAACTTTTAGGACCTTAACTCTCGATGGCTTAGATTGTTGTCACTATATCCCAATATAGCACAGCAAGTGGTGGCTGAAAACTGTCAAATACTTTAACATATCGAACTTGTGTTCTGAGCTACCAAGATATAAACAACAAATGAGCTTAGAAATAAGAATTAAGACCAACGTTACAGTGATTTCAAGGATCCATACTAGGTAACATTCAATGCTATACCAGCGTAAAGTGTAATAGAACATCCCGTGCTTAACATAAGGTGCTCTTTAAACAGACATTATGTGATTGCAAAAAATTGACACAGTAGTCGATTCCAAAATCCATCCAAGCCTAGAGTTGCATGTAGAGGTGCTGTATTGCACATTTCATGTCATAAGGGTTTGATACCGTTGACGTTTGATGATGGTTTAACAAGCAGTGCTGCACATTGTACAGCACCACCACTACTTGTGAACAATTGTATTAAGTCTGTTTCAGTAAAGTTTATTTTTTTTATACTTGCAACGCTAATAAGGTAAAGTTATGGAATTATGGAAATCGCAGGACAGATAGACAGGCTATTGATATGCAAATTATATCAACAAAATATTCAAAAAGGCATTTTTTTTTATCAGGAGGCATTGGACAATCAGCCCAAACCACTTGGTCTGATCTTTTTTAGGTTTCGGGTTAAAAAACTTTCCTTTCTATGCGGCTTTTATGCCCCTCCCACATGCTACAGATTGAAGCTAGGTGCATAAAAATGTGGTCATTTGCAGATCATAGTCTATGACTTATCTGCAAAATATCTCTGTAGATGTGTGAGGGTTTAAGTCTTTAGTCTTTCAAAAATCTTTACAGAATCTTTTCGAAGTCATTTAGTGTATGATCAGTCTTCCATTCATTGGGTATATATTATACCGTGTACGCAGGAAATGTCTATATATTATGTTATTGCATTCTCTTGCTTTGTCAGAGTCCGTTATCTTCATTTTCAGATCATGTTCATCAATGTTGAGAGTAAGCATACCAGTGCTTGAAGTGTCACAGAATTTATTAAACTTTGAAATTGTCTTGGCACTTGGCTTGGATTATGGTGGAAAAAATCAATTAAGCCCTACAAATAAACACCAAGGGGTAGTGGTAGGTGCCCAAATCTTTGCATATGCATGCATCTTTTTTCATTATGTTAAACTGTTAATTAAAACATTATGATGCATTATATTTGCTTAACATTGCAGATGTTGTGATTGTCAAACCCCTGTCAAAAACATGGAATTACATTCAGCCATTAATTTACAAACAAACAAATAATATTACAAAAAAAAACAGTTTTTGTATCACCTATAATAAAACATTCTGGCTTTCATTATGTTTTAGCCCAAGTACAGGAAAAAATATGTAGCCACCCAATAGTGAAAAAAACAAGGAATCATTAACCAATAAAAGAAAATCGCAATTAATTATTTGTTGCTCATCCTCTGACATTGATGACAGCTGGCATTCTTTGAGGAATGGACTAATTAAATAATTAAATAAGAAATGACACATAGTCCTCTACCTGACATACAACCCCCTATCATAAAGAGTGGGGAAATTTGATTATTTGTGTCTTTATATAATTCATTAAGAATTCGCCAGCTTACAGGCCAATGCAGATTCCTGATTCATTACTGATCTGCAATGGTCCTATCATCCAAACTCCACACCTGTTTCTGTTTGCAACTTGTTTTCTTTAGTTCAGATATTTGGTTTTGTGTGGCCTTTCTTTATAAAAATCCAATTTAATTCAGCCAATTTCGTACACACACACTCACACTCTTCTTCCTTCTTGAGGAATTAGCACAGTCTCTTCACAACTGTTTTCACTCCGGTTTGATGCTGACCCCTGACTTTGTGTGGAGTTTGCATGTCTTCCCCATGTCTGCATGGGTTTACTCATGGGGCTCTGGTTTTCAAACACTTGTATTGGGTTGACTGGTCACTCTAAATTGACCCATGACTAGTGTGTTGATATAAGCTTGTGTCTGTGGTGCATATAGCTATTGATGCTGATTATATAAAACCAATAAACAATACCTACTTGTTAAGTTCTGCAAGCACTGCCTTTTAACAGCAGATTAAGTTTCATTTTAAGACTTTTGCCAGTATGTAGTGTAGAAATGTATATGTATATTGTATGTGATTTCATATATTTTGTTTCTTCAAACTAAAGTAATTGAATAATTTCCGCTCTATGTATTCTGTATGTTAATTTAAAATATTTAAATCATTTCAGGTATGTTTTGTGTCATATCTGATTTCTTAATTTTAAATTAATTGTAAATACAGGTGACTGAACATCCTTGAAGTGTGGCAATTCCATTGTTTTGTCAGGGGGAGTAAAAAAATCAACAAAACACACAGCCAAAAAAAACCCAAAGGAGTTGTGACTTTTGCATACAAATGGCTATGTTTGCAGTCAAGGCAGTCAATGGTAACAAACACAAAAAACTAGAACTAAAAAAAGAGAGGTGCTCTTCAGAGCTATGTGCTCTCTCAATTGAAGTATTGCTTTAACATGACTGACTGTAGGAACGACCCTACAGAGGGCACCAATCCATTGTAGAGCTCATACACTCACAAACAGCACTCCAGAAACACCAGTTTGCCTAACAAGCATGCTTTTGGAATGTGTGAGAGAATTCCCAGCAAGCATGTGGAGGACCTGCAGAAACCACACTGGTGGAGCCCAGGGTGGGAATCAAACTGAGGATCTCAGAGCTGTGAGGTGGGAGTGCTAACCGCTACACCATCATGCCACTGGCTGACATGTACTCATCTATGTACATTACTGTGCAAATGTTTTAGGCAGACATGATGCATGCTGCAACTTCCTAGTAAGAATGCCTTCAAAAATATGTTAATAGTTTATTTTTGGTCAATTAACAAAATCCACTGCTCACAAAAATGTAATTAAATGAAATAATTAATATAATATCTAATATATGTGAGCAGTGTACAAAGTAGATGAGCAAGAGTAAAATCTAAATTGAATCAGTATTGGCTGTTGCCACCCTTTACTTTTAAAACAGCTTCAGTTCGTCTACTGTAGGCACGCTTGAACAAGTCAGGGATTTTATATGATCATAGTCATTTAAACGATGAACCAATTCTACCATACAGGTGATAATGATCAACGTTTTCCTATATAGGAAACTTCCTTGTTAGCTGAAAGAGAAACAGCTGTGTAAGAGGTTTAAAACTGAATGAGGATAAGCAACAGTTAAAATTTTGGAAGACAGTTTCATATCATATGACATCCAAGACAAGACAGAGCACAGCAAGAAGAGATATTTTAAGCAAGACTGGGGTCTCAAGGTGTGCTTGTTTAAGCTCTTTTGAAAAAGCACAGTGAATAAGGCAATGTTGAGAACAGCAGCCGCTGTGGTCAGCCAAGGAAACTTAGTGCTGCAGATGAAAGACACATCATGGTTAATTCCCTTTCAAACTGGAAAATGTCCAGCAGAGTCATTAGCCCAGAACTGGCAGAAACCAAGAGTTGCCAGGAACACCCATCTACTGGGTCTTCATGGAAGAATTGTGGCCACAAATCCATACCTTTAAAATGGAGACCAAGTGCCTCAACTAGGAACTAGGGTGCAGAAAAATGGCAACAGGTGCTCTGGAGTGATAAGTCTAAATTTGGTAGTACTACAATCAGTGTCTGTAGGCAACAGTAAAACATAGTGTCTGTTCTTGCAAGTTTGGGACTGCATTTTGGCAAACTAAGTTGGGGTTTTGGTTATATTATTAATGGTGTCTTCAATTCAAGAGAAACACAGACATTGTTATTTAGAACTATCCTCAGCATAAAGAACAATGAGTCCTGGCAGTGATGGTACGGTCTCCCAGAAATCCCTGATCTCAACATCAAGTATCTCTGAGATTACATGAAGGATTTAGACAAGCCTACATGCATAGCACAACCTCCCCACATAAATATTATTTTTACACGCTAAATATTAAGTATATGCATGTACTGTGCAAAATTTTTTGGCAGGTGTGGAAAAAATGCTGCAAAGTAAAGACGCTCTCCAAAAGAGAAGGGTTAATAGTTTATTGTTTACAATTAACAAAATGCAAAGTTTTACAATTAACAAAATTGAAATCTAAATCAAATCAATATTTCTATCACATCACAATGTGTATATGTATATGCACAGTAATATACATTTTACACCTTGTACTTTTCTATGCAGGAAAATGCTAAAAAAAATAAAATAAATAAAATAAAAAACACACACACACACTTTAGTCACACTGTATTTTTTTTTTCACGGCCCAGCCTTTCTAATGCCTCCAAGGTCACGACAGACAACTCAACAACTCAAGCAACTTCTGCTTCAATTATTATTTTAATGCCGAAGTTAAAAGCACATAAATTTAATTAATTTTCAGCCTTTTGCCACTACAGAAAAGGCAGAAGCTGAAGGTACACTCCGACACTATCACCTCACATCAATATGGACTAATAAGAAGAACAAAGGGACATAGTCTGTGATCTGTGCCTCTGAGAAAGGGCAACTAGAAGATAAGGATTAAAGGAGAAATTTACTGGAAACATAGTCGCCTGCCAGATGATAGGATACATTCGCGAGAATAGAGGTAGATCTACTCTCTAATGTCTTTTAATGTCTTCAGTTAATTCAATTCTGTACAGTGGTGCTTGAAAGTTTGAGAATTCTATCGAATGCTCTTTGTTTCTGCATTAATATGGCCTAAATATTACCAGGAACAACCCAGTGGCTACATCATCCTACATAGCTCCATTCTGACCCTTTTCTCTTTCCACAGCAGGCAAATTAATTGTAACATGCTGTGCTTTATATAGATCTTTTCTGTTAACCTAGCTTAGTTAGCTTAGCTGGTAGCTTAGCTTTGTCTGTTAGCCTTTGTGTTTATGTTAGGTTAGCCACCTAGTCCATCTCTGCTCACTGATACATCTGTTACAACCTGTCTCAATATTCAGCAGTGGGTGTTGGTGTGTTCCTCACATGAAGTACTTACTCCAGGACAAATCAATGTTTAATTTCCATTGGACTAAGTTCAGTACTTTGACTTGGCCATTTCAAAATATTAACATATTTATTCTTCTTTAATATTTGGAAGACTTGTGGGCATAGGGTCTTTGTCTTGCATATAAGTTCTCCTGAGACTCAGTTCACAGACAGATGTCCCGATTTGATAGCATAAGTTAGAATTAATTGTTCCTGAAAAAAAATGCTAGATGTATTTTTTGCATTTTAAAATGGATCCACCAAACAAATTTGATCTGTATTACTATTTATAAAATATATTCTGTTATTTATATTTATGAAGAAACTCTATATTTCTATATATTACTATATTAGCGGAATAACTGGTCTGTGTGATCTGCATTCCTGATTATCTTTCATGTTTTCAAAGATAAATTTTGCTCAGATATGGGCTAAACAATGTACTAATGTAGAAATGATCATTCAATTTTTGCCCATTAGCAGAATCAAAAGAGCATCTTCTCTCACTGGATCAATACAAGCTCCTCTTTCCTAGATTATACCACGGATTTCCAAAACAGAAGAATTAGATTTTCTCTTTTACATTTTTTATCTCACAGGGCATCTGTGGCTTTATCAGTCACAAGTGACATGACAAGTCATTTGCTCTGCTTCATGATGGGTAGCTGTTCTCAACTGACCTCATAAAACCTCAGTCTTGGAATATGTCTGCCAGTGGGTTGTTTAGTTGTCTTATCTTCAAGTTTCTCTTTCACCTGCCAGTCTCACAAATACAATGAATTCCTCAGTCAGTCACTCCTTTTTACCTTTGACTTCACTGTGGCTTTGAGAATCCCCAGGAATAATTCATGGGCTCAAGCAAGGAACAAAACGGTAGTATTTAGAACTCCCCATTTTTCTGGGTAATTTTTGCATCTTGAGCTTACCCGCTTTCTTTTTTCGGACTCAGGAGATGCCAGGTTTGACTGTTAAATGGTTGAAGGGGAAGGTGGACAGCCCTGATTGACACACAGTGACCACTTCATGAGAGCTTTAAATCTAAAGATGGAGGTCAGTGAGGCTAAAGCTCAATTCTTTAGCTGAATTCCAGTAGCAGTCCATTCCTTTACTGACACCTTCCAAATTGCAGTCACTCAAGAAGTGAAGCTTTAATGGGGCTCATGTTTAAGTGGCAGCTCTTGGGGATTCTAAAGTGGGCAACTGTAGCAGGCGAGCATTGCAAATATAATGTGCACACGTTTTCAGTTGTCTAATGGAGACTAAAATGTAAAATCTTTATTCAACCCTTAGGCTGACTTCAAAAACATAAAGTACATTTTAGCACTTAACTTTTCATGGTTGTTGAACATTGACTGATATCACAGGAAATGTGGACATTTGTCAGTTTACCTTTATACAACCCCAACTCATAAACAAGTCTGGGCAGTTCTAAAAATGCAAATACAAAAATGCAATGTGTCTTAGATTTACTTGACTTCATTGCAGTCAGTATGAACCTAAGATAATCCATATTTATCTGGCTAACTTCATTTTATTTGTTAATTAACATCCATTCCTGCATCTCTCGTCTGCAACACATTTCCAAAAAAAGTTTGCAATCTAGAGCTTCTAATGATGAATGATTGTAATGATCCAAAAAAGGCCTCCTTTCTAAAACTAGCATCAAATTAAAAGTATTCAGCTATAAGGAAAAGTTTCATATACGACTCATAAGAGCTAATCTTTTTGGCGAGACACATCAATTTTGTAATAGAGATCTTTATGGCCTTTCTACTATCTCTACACTAACAAGTGTACAACAAATCAAGCTAATGTAAATGAATTTACTTACAGTAGCAGGTAACTACAAATGGTACTCAAATAGTGAGAATATAGACTGGTAAAAATCAAATGTGCATCTGTTCTATAGCAGCATTAATGTTTAATAACCTGGGAGAGGGAATTTTTATGACAGCATGACATTTGACAGAAATTACGCTCGCCTTCAGGAACACCGTCGCACACAGGTACCTTATCCCTTACACATAGTGTTGTGTATTTTAGAAAAGCGGTGCAGAGCTACAGCCTGTCACAGATTAAACATTTAACCCTTGGTTGAGGTTTATGAGACATTTTTGGGCAGCAGCGCCTCCCCCAGGTGACCCTGGTGCAAATTTAATTGTACTGTGATCAGGGAGACAGAACAGTTAAATTAGTATAAATTTGAAAATATTATCCCTATTTGGCAGGGATATAACTACAAGGGCAAATGATTACTTTGATAATACAGAATTACATTCACAACAATCACCACAAATGCCACTTAAATTTTGTTATGCAAAAAGAAGCATCCTTATGTTAACTGTGTCCAGAAGTGGCGTCGTTCTCTGGGCTGGAATGCATCTGAGATGAACCATCACACAGTGGAAACATGCACGGTGATCAGGCGCATTAGTATTCCAAAGCTTTTTTTTTTTAAGGAATAGATGCCATGTGCTTTGTACCGAAGATGAAAAGGACCATCCAGACTGTTATCATCAATGCAGAAAAAGTACATTGATATGTTAGAGCAACATATGCTGCCTTCAAGATGA